>DWKW01003420.1:0-10036 GCA_018250115.1 Doberes anticus
CTATGGCCTATACTCTCTCATCTGTGAGAGAAGACCCGTGCCCAGCAGTGGGACGATAATGAGTTGATGATGATCATGATGAGTTAATTTGATACTAAATGCAAAATTTGTAAAAGGTAATAAGCAACAAGCTTAAAATATGTGGAAAAACATATCTGATATAAATTATAACATATAATTATTTTTTATACAACAATACAATGTAATCAAATTTAAGTGAAAAAAATCCCTATAAAATGATGATTTCATACAAGATCATTTACTCGGATATTACGTTATTTCAATCACCATTCTTTTATCTATATTATTGTTTTTCGTTGCTTTGTTGAGTTGTAATTTTTTGAGGCGGGACGTACTGTCGAGACGTTTCTTATTTTTCCCTGGTCACGGTTTTCTTCAGTGCCCCGTCCGGGCTCAATTCGAGCAGGTATCGCTACTTCCCGGTTTCCATGCAGCTGTTACATTTAACGGCCAAACTTATATTATGTTCCTAGCTTCATTGCTAACTTCTACGATGCTCCCCAATTATGTTTCGAAGCACGTCCGCTGTTCGATTTGCTACAGCCTTAAATACCCTAAATTCCTTATATGTATTAAACGAATGGAAAATTGTTTTTAGCTTTTTAAATACACTACTAAAACATACGGTCCATCGTATTTAACTTTGGGAGTTTACGCTTTAGAACACTTTATCGCTCAAGTTTACGTTATATGTCTGTTGCGTACTGAAATCCACGTCCTAACGAAATAAGATCTACTTCTTCCTCAAAGTGACGTATTTTCGTCACAAACATTTCTCTAGGGAATAAATTCGAGTAAACTTATTTACTCGGAGGTTTTTACATAGGTGTATGTAACTCACCTACTCGAGTTCTTTTCATATCCTATTAGTATTAACAATATTATTTGATATTTTTGTAGTATTATTGGGTAAGGTAAATGAATTTCGTTTATTTTTCTGTTTACTGGCTCGTATAAAAACCGATAAGGAGACCCTTTTACGTCAAAATTCTCTATCCTGTTAGGCAATTTCACATTTGTGTGGATAACAATGCCCTTTGTTTCCTTTGACTAGTAATTCAGCCATGCTATTATATGAAATTGTGCTGGAGACTGGCATATACCAGACATCCTGACATAATATATTCACTTGTGTGAAGATTCATTAGTTAAGATCGTTTTCAGTGATTAATTAATCTGTGATAATTGGATTTCGATTAATTAATTAAATATTACATCTTTCACGTGAGTTGCCAACACCACACTGTTCTTCTTTCACAAAATGGAAATTATCGTTTTGTTATAAGTTATTCTGAACTACAAAGGAACAGCAATATTACAACGTATCGAAATGCCTACATTTTTACAGATACAACAATGATAAGGAATGATTGGTTAAGGTGTTTATTAGAAATTTACTAAAATCTTTATCTTAAAAGATGAACGAAAACATCGAGAGGAAACCGGCATGCTTGAACGATGTGAGTCCATAAGGTTGTTAAAGACCTAGGCATTCCGCCAATCCACAATACGTCCGCGTGGTGGACTACGGCCTAAACCCTAAACATCTCTGGAGAACAGTGTCCAGGAGTGTAGTAACAATAGGTTGACCATGATCACTATGCACTCTACAGGTATTAGGTATTGAAAACTGCTAGACTACACATTCTAGAGGAGAGAACATTGTGAGCTCTCTGGTTCCTTAGACTATTTTCGATCAACGTGATAATTAATTTCTAACACCATGTAACTTTGAAAAAAGGAAGTGCGTCGTGGGATTTGAACCTTGACTCAACGGACTGGAACCTAGCCAAGCAGTTGGACCAAGAAAAAGTCTCTTTTCAATTAAACATTAGTAACTAACTTCGTTTTAACATTACTATTGTACAATGTGAATTTCAAATAAGTATAGATTTTAAATTCATTGTTGTTATTCGTTACGTGCGTGGAGTATTCGTCTAAACGAACAAATGTTCTTGACTTGCCGTCAGCTCGATAGCGTAGCCAGCTGCTGCCGATGGCAGAGACGGCGCGTTGCGATGGAATGAGCGGAAAATGTGGAAATGACGTGGAATGACGTCGAAATATTACGACAATAACAGTCAAGTAGTTTTAGAGTTCTGCAGCTCATACTGTCATTAATATTATAGATGCGAAGGTTTGTAAGGATGGGTGGATGTTTGTTAACGTCACGCAAACACCACTTAATTGATTTTTTCATGAAATTTGATATGGCTTTTATAGCTTGAACTTTGTAAAATGCTAGGTTTGTACTCGATTGATTAAGCTATACTTAAGATACAGCTTGACCTATCTTAGTGCATCGTCATACATTTGAGAGGTTAATAAACGTGGACAGATTATAAAAAATTATGTCATGCAGTGATTTTGTCGCGATCGGAAGTCTAGAAAAATATTAACTATTGATCCATCGGCATGACCACCTGATAAAGACCTCTCTTCGAAACGGGTGAGGAATCAAGTTGAAATTGAAACATGCCATTGCTTACGATATTGCAATTTGTTTTTAGTTTAAGCGCATCATCAAAACCTATACGGTACTTTCACACACACCACACGTAAAAATTTATAAAATAAAATGTTATGAGTGGTTTCATTCCCACTCTTTTTATATCCCAGTTGTGGGTATGGTTCTCTCCCGGAAATGGGATAGACTTCGGATATATTTCACGCTGCTACAACGGGGATGTGTAGGACAAGTAATGAAGTAAGAACTTAGGTACTTAGTTATTTTCACATTACTGCATGACTATTTTACAATATACATTTTTTGTTCAAATCACCTTCGTAAATATCACATTAAAGAAACATTAAGTACACGCGTTCACATTATTCATAACCTTACATATTCACTTAAGGAGCCGTCACATGTAAAAGTGCAATTATTTCTGGGTTTCCACTCGCTTTTTCGGTCTATTAACATCGCGTTATACCACGCGGTCCATTTTTGTTCATGATTTAAAATGTCAAGAGAGCGGAGGCAGGTTGTGTGTGGCGATTTAAATCAAATTGCAGTAAATATTATTCATACGAGGCTTACGCGCTCGCATGAAAATGGCATGCTTAGCGGGATCGGTCGATAACGCCGCATACACATTTTCTGTGATAGATTGACAGGTTACACTTTAGACTTAATGAGGAAACCTTACTCGTAAATGCCAACACATATTCGCAGCACGTCACAGAAATGTTTTATAAAATCATCGGTATAGGTACAAAGCGAAGCATCTACGAAACATCCGAAGTAAAGCTAAAAGGTTTTTCCTGATTTATCCAAGGTTATTAGGTTGTTTGTGTTTGTTCTCAATAGTTATTTCTATCAGTCTCACAACAGAACGTTTACAATAGCTACAAAAAAAATACGATGATAATATGTTCTGTCCATGTAATGTCTACGTATGTATTCTATAAAGCTTATACAACTATATAACATATGCGGTTTAACATTAACTTTCAAAGAGCAAAACGGTTCGAGAGTAATTTATTTCGAATTAAAATTCGCTTATCTGGTGTAATTAAGTAATGATTGATATATCACTCGGCGGATGACAGTTAACAAATAGCTATTAATTCCCGACGTTCGGATCAAGTCGGGCAGGACGTCGGGTGTGAGTGGCCCCTCACATGAATCTGACCGTGATCATTAGTTTATTAACGGCCGATCAATCTATAAATCAAACAAATAACCAATCAACTGAAGAAAATTCCACATGAATGCCTGTGACTGGCTGCGAGTGAACGAAGGCTCTTACATATTTGGTAAAGATCATTTACAAAAACATATTTGTTCCATTTCAATGGCGCGGCATATAATTAATAGCGTCAACAGACGGACGTTATGTAAATACTCCAAAAATAATTAGTTCTCGTCCTCAGGGTGGTACGTATATAACAAGGAATATCAAAAAAATGTTTTTAATTACATTCTCCTCAAGATGTGTCTATACACAAAATATTTATATCAAACTCGTGAAATATTAGTGAGAACACAATTTAGCGTTTATCGAATAATTTTTATAGAACTCGATAATATTGATGTTCGTTTAAATCGCTTCTCATTTCTTGATCATGCACATAATCATAACACATTTTGCATCAAATATCTCGAAGAACTTTACTGCCAAGCTTTAATATTTACTACCGCAAAATAAATGAAGCATATGCCCGCCTCATCGAAATAACGTCGACGACACTAATTTGGTATGTCTGCCTTATAACGTTAACGTGGCACTATTTCATTTATATCACGAAATATTTACCAACGCTAAGCAATAAAATGCTATGCTAACAGGCTAATAATAAGTAACCGAGAACGTTAAGAGTATCTAATGTTGGCTATTAGATTAACTCGTTCCTGCAACATTCACGAGAACAGTGGCGAAAGAGCGACCGAGTAATTTACATAAAATTGCTTAAATTCCGCAGAGTATTTATGCCTATTCAATAGTTTGAAAGTCCTGCAATCCTAATTCCCATACATGAACATACATTCCTATTATGAACAAATGGTTCATAATGTTTACCTACACGATATTACTACGCTGATACGCCGTAGCATGCATAGCCTTCTATACAACGCAACGAAAACATATGACATATTGGTATCCGTTATTTCCCTCAAGCCTATAATTTTTTCGCGAAAGCAGGCCCTTGTACGTGAATGTTTTGCACTTTTTCAGTACCATGCTAATTTGTCGAGGCACCCGAAATAAGGTGAGAATATGAGTATGTGTGTATGTACAGGACATACAATGCATGAGTCAATATTTTTAAACGATATCATATTTTATATGATATTTTTATATAACCACACAATGAACGAATTGACTTTCATTTTATTTTTGTCAAGAAAATACAAAGCGAACGAAGTTTATTGTGGTTCATTCTCTTGCAACCGTACGTACTTAAATGCTCTAGCTACAAAAGATGTGAACACGGCAGACAAATCTTTATATTGCTTAAAATGACAATACAGAGATTTGTAAGTAAAGTCTTATTTTAAATAAATGATAAAACTATTATGCTTAAGTTAAAACACCATTAAGGAACGACGAAATGCACCACGATTAATCCAATAAAAAATTTCAGTAAACTCAATTCATTCTGGCAACAGAAAAAAATCATATCATCAAATTAGTAGTAGTTACGACGCAGTGTAATAAAGATTGCATAAAAAGTTTCTAGACCAGTTATGGATCGGCCCACGATGAAATATTTTCTTCAGTTTTTGAGCCTATGAGTCTAAATATAATACTGATTTTACTGTGATCAGGGGCACAACTGTTTACTAAAATAATATTGCCTACAGGTGTACATGTGTACTATATTTTCATTATTTAATAAGATAAATGCTCCCTCACTCCCGTCGTACCTATCCCTCACACTTGAGGCATAATACCCTTGCCTATGCAAATAATGGTGAACGTTTAAACACACTCTTAACTACGCTGGTCTCTCCGCATAATCTTGCTATTAAGCTGAAGACTTGAAACAAAATTTCAACTTGCCTCTCGGATAAGTAGGAAACTCGAAATTTGATCTTGCTTTCCTCGGCAGATTTCAGAGGGCAAAAAGAATTCAACTTCGACTTTCGAACAAGCTTTAAGCTAGGTTCATTCTTCGAGCCCGACTAAAGTATTTCGTATTTTCCGCAAATTCTTCATTTAACTAATTTTAACAAGAAAGTTTTGCATATTTATTTAAATAACTGTGAACATGCATTTGCAGAAGTTGGCGGAATTTAAGTTGAAGTTCTAGAGACTTGACGCTGAATTATCGTGTCGCAGGTAATATAAATCTTAATCTATTGCATACCTGTTACAAGTTCAACATTAGTATATATAAACTAATACGGGAAGTTTACGTTAAAGTAACCTCTATAACTATGTAGATGTTACTTTAAAAGGATAATAAATAAGAGCAGCGTAACATAGTAGGTACATATGCATCGTTTTAATTCTACCATAACAGTAAGTAAGTAAAAAGCAAGTGACAGTTACGCCCCAATTTAAAAGTAATAACAAAATAAGTCAATCGCACAAAGTCAAGTTTTGTGAGGACAGTAATACATACACAGTGGGACATAATATATACATACGTACATACAATAAACTTGGTGTTAAGTAGGCATTCGAGCCCGCAGAGATCCTCTGCTAATCCTAAATAAAAGAAAGGTTTTATCCAAAGTTATCTTACACCAACCGAACACAAAAACTACCCGAGTAGAATGAATCTTACAATGTGATCCCCTTACTTTATAGAAATACTAAATGGGAAAGCACGCCGTCAAGTCAAGTAGAACTGCAGCCATCGTGCTCTCAAAAAGGATTGGATGAAATTTATCATAGATCTATTTTATTCAATAGGTATGCATGGTCTGTTTACCATGATTCGAACATATCACAGCAGTTCATAATCAATCATCGTATTGTCAGGTATAAAATATATTGAAAGGTTGTAAAAACTAAATTGACGTAGGCACTTCCACTTTTGTTTTCCATCCTTCGGTAGGTACAGGTTTCGGTTTGCAACCAGAGAGAGCTTAAAGCATGTCTTAAAGCTTCTCCAAGAGGATAAGTTTGTGTAAAACTAGACTTCGACCCGTAATGGTATCGCTGCACATGAGAGGTCAAAAAATACATATCAATTTTAATTAACCTCCCAAGTGTAACAGCGCATCGTACAGAGAGGCTGAGTTGCATCTCAAGTTCGGCATCATCAATCGTATTGAAATCTAGTCAATATAATTTTCTAGTATTCAAGCTATCCTCATAGCAAAAAAGTATTTAAGCTATGTGCAATAGCTTGTACGTGATTTAATCACAAACATCCATTCATCCATTCATTCATCTATCCCAAAAATCATACATACAACGCTGCAGGTATATCCGACGTAAAACTGGAGTGTGGTCACTGTTGTGTTTCGGTTCGAAGGGTGTAGTTAAGCAGAATATATTGCACGGGAGGTATACCAACTTAGTGTTCAGGATTAACGAATCCACGTATGAGTTCAGGACTTTTATAGGATTCCAGTGAATGTGAATGTTCAACGGTTACAATAACCACCTAACATCAGTTGTCCATGCGGCTTGTTTGATACTCCCTTTGTATATAAAAATAATATTAGTAGATAGATCTGACTGGGTGAGAGTACTACGCCATGAAAACCATTTGTAATTTATACTAACCAATAATAAGGATATTTATAAGAAACGTTAGGTGTTTTTTTACTTCTCCTATTTACGGGATGATTTATTAGTTTATTTTCGCTTATGCAATAAAAATGCTTTATCACACAGTTTGGGCCAGAGCAATTACGGTATTTTTGTGTTTATTAGCTATATATTCATATTTACGTGGGCTAATATTTACCAAGCCGTACTATGGATGGCAACATTTATTGTCCGAAAGGCACCACTTGGATACTCATTTAAAAGTTCGTATATGTGTGGAGGCATAGAGATTTTTCGAAAAGCATTTACGTCCACTCTTCGTTAAAAAGTTTTGGGATCCCAGCAAAGGACAAGCGCGTAAGCTCCGTGCGTGTTCTGCATGCTCTAACAGATAATTATATCAAAGTCGAATGGATATTCAATACTTCGGCGTAAGCCTTAGATAAGGCTTGGGTATGTTATCTAATGACGATCCACATATCCCGTATTAATGGGCTAAAACATAAACCTATTGATAGTGAAATGGAGCCATTTATATCAATAAAGATAAAGGTTCAGTTATATGATTTACGAATATTATTATTTTATGAATAATGAAAAAAAAAATTAATTGTGGTGTCTGAATAAAATTTAAGATTTTTCTGATTATTAACATTTGAATTAGTCCCTGTAAGATAACTACCCATATAATGAAAATATCTTAACCAAATAAAAAAATTGCAATATGGCAAAAAAAAAAAGTAATATCTGGTTTTAAGACTTAATTCAAGACAAAAGTTATTTTTAATTAATAATTAGAAAGTCCTAAAAATAACTCCCTTTTTTTAAATACATTATTTAACCCTATATTGCTAAATCCTGGCAGATTTTTGTTTCACTTAGGAACACTTTAAACTGACACTGTTTCACAAACCCGCAAACCGCACGCACTATTGTCTCCGAGAAGCGGTAAAGTTGCCGCGCGTGCCGCAGCGTCCGGGACGAGTGTTCTCGGGGCGGGCCACCGTGTCACTGGCCGCCGCCCCGCCCGCCCGCCTTCACGCGCAATACGAGCTCCACGCATTTCGTTCAAATGATCATCATCATCATGATAATTGACCAAGAACAAATAGTTCGGTAAAATGAAAGTAGAGTTTTTATATTATCGCAGTATCAAGTCGAACGACGCGACAGTTGTTCGACGAGTGCGAACAAAAATTAATCTTCCTAATTAATGAAAAAGAAAAGATAAGAAAAGTATTGCAAATATACTACGATACAAAGCACTTTATTAGTACACTTTGTAATGTACAAAAACATAAAAATTCGAATAAAGACATTTTATATACAAACCTCTGATTATTAATATTTTTACCGCCACCATAGTTATATTACTTAAAATAAAAACATTTGAACCAATAAATAATGTAACGATAAAACAGAAATATTAATTTTAAAATCGGGAAAATAGAAGACATTTTTGTCACGGGAAAATTGATGAGATTAAGGGTGAGACGAAGGAAGAGGAAGGAAGCTGGGAAGACCACAACTCGAAGCTCTAGCGTTTGGTAAATGTCGAGCGAAGCATAATTAATTTCTACGTTAGCATTTACATCAAAAATGTATTAGTAGGTTATTTAAGGTCCAGAAATTTATTCTGCATTCTTGGTTCTTTCTCAAATTTAGAGTTTCTTGTATGTAACCTCAGTAGAAGTAGTAAGCAATGAGGTATATATTTCGTTTGTAAGATCCTCTATCCAAGGTTCGCCTGTGGCGGCATCAACACTGGTGTGTATATTTAGCCTATAAAGTGCTATCACTATTGTGTTCCGGTGTAGGTATAGGGCATGTTTGGTAAATTTATTAGGATGGAAGTCCTATTTGGGGTTCTGTGTAGATGCGTTGCTACTCTTAATGACTAATTGAAATGCCCCCAATACATTCTTCTGCCTAACCCCACCGTTGGAACCGAAACACAGTAGTTCTCACACTGCTGCTTTACGGAAAAAAAAGGTGCGGCGGCATCGCCGCGGTGGTCAGGATAGTCTCCAACTTAAGACTTTACCACCATCGAGTATAAATCCCTATCCCTCCTGCTAATGATCCTTCTAAAATCAGCCTAATCCTATTTTGTGTTCAAATTCCTACAGCTCTACAGATATTGCTATGCATAACGATAAACCCCTTTCATATCAAAATGCACAGTGACAGATCCTGGATTCTCTCCAACATCGTCAATCACCCAAATCTTCTATTAGGCAAGGTTCACTTTTCCCGTTTTGCTCAGTCATTTCACATTTTGTTAAAATTTTCTCTTACGTTTGTAGTTTTAAACGTCAGTAATTACTCAAGACGCAACGGTATGCGCTTAAAGATGGTTACTATGTTTGTGAGTGTCGTCTTGAGTGCTTTAAAATTGTTTAAAAATGACGTAAGCTACGTCAATTTTGTAAAAAAAAAATTTGGTTACGTAATTTGTATTGAACTTCCGCGAATTCATTTTTCTAAAATCATGTAAACATCAAATCAAATGCGTTTTAGTTATTCGCTATTGAAAAAATCCGGCCAAGTGCGAGTCGGAGTCGTGCATGAATATTTTCGAACCATTATCTGTAATATAGAGCAAAAACGAGCAAACAAATCACGTTTGTTGTATGGGCCCCCTCAAACATTTATTTTATTGTTTTTTAGTATTTGTTGTTATAGCGAAAACGGAAATACATCATCTGTGAAAATTTTAACTGTCTCACCATCACGGTTCATGAGATACAGCCTGAAGACAGATGAACATACAGACAGACGGACGGACGGACGGACGGACGGACGGACGGACAGACAGACAGACAGTCAGACGGACGGACGGA
>DWKW01003421.1:0-10036 GCA_018250115.1 Doberes anticus
TGCAGAACGTTTTTTACGATTTGCCAAAAAAACGTATTTTTGAATTCGGTCACTTTAATATTAAGCGTGCGATATGTTTATTATCCCTATTGTTAAAATTACTTTCTACTAACAAATTACTAGAAGTAAAAATTTCACGGTATGAAATCACTACAAAAATTTACCGTTCCTTGTCGTTGTAATATTTTTATTAATAACTCGCAAACATACTTTCAGATAGAATGTGTGACGTCATGCATAATGAGCGGAAACGACGCTGTATGCGCGGCGAAAGGTTGTGCGACCGCCACGCCTTGCCTCGCGGGCGCCTACGCCGTAGCGCGGACTACGATCAACGTAGTCAAAGGTCTACAGGGCGGCAAGAATATAATACAATGCGCCTACGTAGACAGTCTCGGCAATTGTGCTCCTGATTGCCAGTTCTTTGCTAGCGAGGTACGAAATCTAAACTTATAGACTACATACGGCTAACGATCAGCTAGAGCGTATGTATGTATACGTTTCATGTTTAATCACCGCACATGGACGCATATCAAATCCCATGTTTTACATCTGATACAAAAATTCCGACCGGATTGCGATCGCCCGACAGCCTCACCACTTTACGTTTTGTAGTACGTGAGTTCGATACTTCATTTCGCGCAAAAATTGATACTAAAAAATTTATCCCGTTGAAGCACTTAAACTACTACTTACTTATGGATTAAATATTGTGTACTAGTGCATTTTATAAAATACTCTGGAATATTTTTCTAATGGGCCGATTAGAACTCCTTCATTGCTAACTGAATTATGCTGACAGAATTTAATTAAACGGCCGACGAACCGAACCAACCATGCACGCCAAGACTAGCCTAGTCTATAAACAAAAATAACATTTAATTTTACTACTACATTTCCGTAGCACTACATTTGTTTCGTGAGTCATAGCCAGGTCAGTCCTAGCGATTGAAAAAATTGTAGAACATGAAACGAACTTACCTGATTTCAATTCCATGGTAAGCCGTAGGTTTTGTTGACGTAGACTGCGTCTGCGTTTAAGTTAAATTTCTATTTGACAACTACGTATTTTATGCAGGTGGTGTTGGGTCCATCGGGCGTTGAGAGAAACCTTGGCATTCCAGAATTATCTAAGTTCGAGAATTGTTTATTATGCAATTGCCTTCCTTACGTTAGAAATGAGATAGCGCGAGCTCTTTGGCTGGTAAGAATAGCTTTGATTATTATTTTCAGGAATTGTTAATTTATTAATAACCATAAATATCTTTCTTCGTCGAGAGTAATACTTGGAGTCAGGATGACTCGGCGGAGACAAAACACATTACACATACAAGCCATTTCAGCTGGAGGCTGTAAGCGGATGCGTTGCTGATACTGAGGACTAATCTGCAATTCCTCTTGCGTAGTATAGCCTAATCGTACTCTTCAAACCGAAACACAGCCGTGAGAGCCGCTCGCAACCTGAATGTGTAGCTGGCCAGACGCCTGTCGGGCTAAGTACTTGGCCTCGGCACGTATTTTATGTTTCGCACAACATAAACGTGGTTATCCAACATGAGGTTCTGACACTATAGAATGTTCTGTTTTAAGATCAAAATAAAATTATCAATATGGTTTAACTGAGTGAGTGATAGCCTAGTAGTTAAGAATCTCGATCTCCCATTCCGGTGGATCAGGCTTCAAATCACGGCTCGAACCTCTAAATTTCTAAATTGTTATTTATAATTGTTTCTAATTATATTGCATATCAGAAAATTATTACTTGTTTAAACGGTGAAGGAAAATGTCGTGAGAAAACCTGCATGCCTGAGAGTTCTCCAAAATGTTATCAAAGGTATGTGAAGTCCGCCAATCCGCACTTGGCCAGCCTCGTGGACCGGTGCCCAGCATATCTGTACCGTATGTTACGTCGGCCAGGTATACTCGATGTGCGAGCAGTGTTGCTATTGCGCGGCGTGCTACGCACACCCGTGCACTTGCTTCACGCCGCCCACCACGCCATGCGTGCCGCCCGCTAACTGGACTTGCAGCTGTCCAGACGCCTGTCGGGATGAGTACTTGGCGTCGGTACGTATTTTATGTTTCTACTGCACGGCGTATCGAGCATACCACCTACCTAGACCAACGCCACGCTTTCCAACGCTTACCGGTATGAGTTGTTAGCCCGCATGTTGTGTTTATCAGTTATACTACTACTTCGTGCTACTACGCGGTATACATGCCCCATCCATCAACTGGTCTTACATTTTTTCGTACTACGTTCTTTTTACTGCCTAACGTAAAATTGTGATACTAAAACATGGCATGTTTCACGACGTCCATCGCACGTTCTACGACCTGCAGATGTCCTGCCGAAATGATGACTTGGCCTCAACGTATTTTGTTTTGGGAAGTATAAACACATATTATTATATGTGTACCATCAGTGGATCAACTGCGCGGCGTACCTAGTTATTCATATTAATTTTACAGATATGCCGCGAGATGTCTTGCAAATGCGGCAGCACGGAACTATGCTGGCGCCCTCGTGAAACGGCATTCGATGTAGCGCGCTCCGCTAATCTCAAACATCAAATGCCACTCAAGAGTGGAGCTTGTTCTAATCGACGCATCCCACGCTGCGTGAGAATAGCACAAGAAATGCGAGATAATAATCGTAATCCTTGCATTTCTAATATGTAACGTGACTTCTACTTATGAAGAACAACCAATATTTTGGAAATTTGTTTTCATGACCTTCTCATTGGCGCAGTAAAAATAGCACAAGAAACTTTTGGAATTCAATTAAAAGTGCAAGCGAGCCATCCAGTCATCGCTGATCGTCTCTAACATGTCAGGTCGGAATCTCATCATAAAAAATGTAATTTTAAAACAAATTGATCCTATTTGACTTGAAAATATAGGATTAGGGAAAATGAAAAAAAAAGATAAGAGTAAATTTTGCTACACCGCTAACATGTCAATGTAAACAGTGTAATATAAGAAAAAAGGACGGAACGGGACGTTATCATTGGATTCATTTTTATTATTTTTGTATTTACTATTGTCGGCATTGCTTTCAAAATAATTTGTTTTTATACGTACCAAACGTTCGAACACCTAAATCCCTTTGAAAATTGGACACTTTAAATTATTATCTTTTGTATTATAAAAATTTTGTATCTATGTTTTTGTACAAATAAGCAAAAATTTCAATAACATGTAGTTAAAATTTATTTTGTGCAAAAATCAATTAACATTCTAAAATAAAAAATCACAAAAAAACAAAAAAATCTTAGTAAACAGGTCAATTTATAAATGTTATATATTTAACGCACATTTTATTTTACCTCGCATATTTTCCACCTTTTCTTTTAAAGTATTAAAAAACTTGGCATAAGCTATTTCGCAGTTCACCTGGAAACATAATGTTATTTCAATTCACATTTTATACATTTATTTGTGAAAATTTTGAACTTTTTATGTAGGTATTTGAAATAGAGAGATGAGATTTTACATTTTGTATTGCGATGGTTAAATTATGGACAATCTATATTTTATTTATTCCTTAAGATGCACGACTGTCCTGAGTATGTCATACTGAAATATACGAATTCTAAGGCAACGTGCTTAGGGAGTGCCATCTATTGGTAAGTTCAGAAAATAGTGTTGTTATAACAAAATTAAACTTTAAATATAACGTCCAACAAGTACGCATTGCATGGAAAAAAGTATTCTATCTGTTTATCCAGGGTATGGTCTGTTTGTGTGCCAAATTTTATCGAAATCTATTTAGTGGATTTACTAGTGATTGAATAACAAACCTGTTAACATCTTAACAAACTTTCACATTAAAATATCACGTTTTTGTTCGATTAATGTTTGTGTGCCGTATTCAAAAAATGAAACATATGAAAAATTATTCAATTTTTAAACTAATATACGAGTTATAAGTATAATATGATGTACGGGTTAACCTGCAAATTAACACTTAAAATACCATATTATCTGGCGACGTCAATTTGTATCTTTTGTCTTGGCATGCTAACTTATTGCTTTGAATATTGACGGTTTGAGTTTTTGATTTATTCGTGAGACATTTCTGAAAATAAAATATCGTTTTTGAAGATAACAAAGCTGTTTTTGAGATTGAAAGAAATTTGACTATTTACCAGTTGTTGAAACAACACAAATCAAAAATTAAATAAAAAAATCAACAAAAAAAATGCACTTTAGAGGATTATTATACATAAAATAATTTGTTGGTTTTTAGTAGCATAGCAACCTTCCCCATATACATATATATGTATGTATATCTGAAATATTGAAGATTCTAACATGATTTGACTTCCAATCTGAATACAGCCGTTATTCAGGATATCCTATAGGGGTTGAATATCTCCCTTTATTATAACGAGCCGCTTTCTTACAAGGAAAGATAATATAAATTATATACCTATACTTAAAAAGAATAATAGTTTTTTTTAAAAAACAGGCTTTAATAGAAAACCAAAGTAAAGAGTAGAAAATAATTTTCAATAAATTACTTTCTACTTGTTTAATAGTTTTTTATACTTGTTTAATCATTTTTTTTTAGTTCAATTTACCATTAAAGAGTTTTCAGTTTTCTTAATTATTGCATTATCATCGGTCCTTGATAAGTGTGCAAAGTTTCAAATTAATCTGACGTTTTGAAGGAGGTCAAAATCACGTTTAAAGATTCCGTCACATACATACCAAGATAATAAAAGCGTGTTAAAAAGCTGTAATATCCGACACTATTATGCCAAGGGTCGCGTGTCGCTTTAACCGAACCGTTTCATTGTATGTGGCTAGAAAAATAACACGCCACCAGAAAATAATAGTGACATTTGATTAACTCGCGGGATTTTGATCCGTATGTACTGTGACAGAGTTTCGCTTGTAATAAAAGTTATCCTCACCCTAGACACATTTATGTTGATCCCAGACGGATTTTGTACGCAACGTGATGACTTCTGAAAGAAAAGTGTTACTTATGTGATGTAAATATTTATAAATCGTCACGAAACAAACCAGGATGTTCTGAAAATATTAGTTTTGAGCTGATTTTTCCTACAAATATGTAAAAGACGCTTACTATATTAAATTTAAAGTTGGTATTAGTGATCATCCGTAGGTATTAAAATAATCATGGTGGTAGTCTTGTCGAAAACTCGGCTGCAACTGCCCCAGAAGATATTCGCTATGTTGAGTTTCAGTTCTGGAAGACTACATTGAATATACGAGTACAGGACGGGGCTTTGCAACATAGTCCTCAGGCCAACCTTAGAGGACACTAACAGGTTTAGCCAGATTAACGCGATTATAGTAGTCTTATGAAGTTCGTCTGAGGTGGCACCACCGCTGCAGCAATTTCTACCGTAAAGCAGCAGTGTGAGCACTGTCCTGTTTTGGTTTAAAGGGTGTGTTAGATAGAATACATAGTTCTCAGGAATAGCATCGCATTCACGTACGACCTCAGATAGAACTTCAAGCCCTATTTGAGGTTGGATGTGAATGTCAATGGGCTCCAGTTACCACTAAACACCAGGTTGCCTGTGTGCTCGTGTGCTATTCCGTTAATATAAAAATAGAATAATGTAAATTATGACCTTTGGTACGCAGATTGTGATACCAGATGGTCCTTCAAAAGGCATTCCAGATCTGAAGCAAGGACCAATCGACGCTTTTCTTTCTAGTGTCCAATCATGATTTCTTGTTCCTAAATCCTGAAGAGTATGCGTTTAACAAACAAGTTAATTTTAAGAGGCAAAAGACAGTATAAACAAATCTGAATTACATAATAGTATGGAAATTACCTATGTTAAATTTCTTGAGTCATGTTTCAAATAAAAATGTTGACAAATTTTACATAAATTTAAGTATAAGTTTTTATCGAAGATTCGCCTGCAGTAGCACCACCGTAACACCTATTTCTCGCGTATATCGGCAGTATGAGCACTGCTATGTTTCGGTTTGAAAAGTGTAGTAAATATATATATATATATATATATTGTGTAAAATATATAGATTTTAATTAAATAAAACCGATCTGATGCACATCTGTACGTTGGTATTTCTTTTTTACTCCAAACACCATGTTTCTTCGTCAATTGAGAGTTGGACTTATAAGTCGTTCAAATTACACACATTAAGATAATTGTCTGGTTTTCTATATATTTTTTTAAACAACAACAACAAACGGAATAGCAAACGGGTATACAGGCCGCCTGATGTAAAGTTGTAATTGCAGGCCCTAGACATCCACATCAAACCTCAAGTAGGATGGAAGTCCTATCTAACGTTATAAGTGGATGCGTTGCTACTCCAGAGGATTAAGTTCGAATACCTCCTATCCAGTGTCTTCTGCCTAACTCCACCCTTCAAATCGAAACACAGCAGTTCTCACACTGCTGCTTTACGTCAGAAATAGGTGCAGCGGTGGTGCCGCCGCAGGCGAGCCTTCGACATAAGACTCTACCACCATAAAATGTCATTTAAAATGCCTCAATATTCCGTTATTCATTGAACAGCTTACAAGAATAGTCTATGAAGTCGTTGAAATGTCAGATCAATTCCTATTGAATTACTTTAAGAGACATGACTCACCTTTTGAATACCATAGAAGACTTTTTGTAAAAGAGCAGCAAACGACCACGCTGTCCACCTGATGTTAAGTGGTCACTACATGGCTCATGGTGGTGGCTCATGGACATCCGGATCCACTTGCAAATATGTATTCGGACCTACGTCTGAAGTGGTGTTGAAGGATACCAGGAGTAGCAACTACTCCTGTGGACTAAGTTATCTATGTTGTCTATGCCGCTTGTCCCATATAATCTGCCTAACCATACCTTTCAAATGGAAACACAGCAATGCTCACACTGCTGCTTGACGGCTAAAATGGGTGCAGCGCTGGTGCTGCCGCAGGCGAGCCGTCGACATAAGACCCTACCATGATCAAAGATATGATTTTACATTACTTTCAATAACATTGGTACATTTCTATGGTACGCAAAAGGTAAGTTTTTGTTAAATGAAAATCATCTTAAATAACTTATACGAGCCTCAGAAGAAGGTCGGATACCTCTATGTATAATTTCGCTGCACTTGTTGCAGGAAGCATCCTTTCGTATTTGTTGATTTACCAAATTTGTCACAGTTGTAAAATGGATATATTTTTATTTTATTTTGTTGGGTATCTATCTATCTTTGTAAGCCTGGGCACATGAAGGCATAATAATTATAAAACGTGTAGTCCACGCTTACAAAGTCGCGCGCAGAAGTTAGCGTTTGCACATGCAAAGATTTCCTTATCTTGATGGTCTTGTACTAAGTTAAAAGAGATCTCAGTAAGATCCGTTAATAAGCTGCCGTATAAATTTAGGATTGATCGATTAGAATTTTGCCCTCTGGCCGCGCCACTTTTTCATAATATTGTGCAATTGAGCAGATATTTTTATATTTTTGTAAAGGCACTGACATTATTAAGTACAAGAAAGTGTTTAACAATTATCTGAATAATTAAGGTCAATAACCTTGTCATTGTAAATTAAATTGTATTAACGTTAAACAGTGTTAATGTTCTTAATTATACGCAAGTGTTCTTTGTGAGCAACTGTTTGCTTGTAGATTTATCTGTACTAATTTATTTCTTAAGGACTAATGAATAAAGTAAATAATATAAAATATTATGATGATAACATTAATTAGCGAAATATTTGTTTCACCGACAAACCCACTTTCGAGCAAGGGTCTTCTCTCGAGATAAGGTTTTGTTTGTTTAATTATAAACTTATATATAGCTTTTATTAGTTTGTGAAGAAAGGGAAATTTTTTTTTTGCTGCTGCTTTACGGCAGATATAGATACGGCAGATACGCTTTCCATAGACATACTTCGGTCAGTAAGCTAATGTATTATGCAACAAAGTTACTACGCTGACCTACGGCGTTATTAATAGGCGGCGATCTTACGTAAAATTGTCCTTGTTAAAAGTTGGTATTTCGAAGAGTTCTATAACTTTATTTTACAAACACGAATCGGACGCAAATGAAAACTACAAACAACGTAATATGATATACACGTTTATTTATCGACAAACACACGATCACGTTCATGCAACAAACTTACAATTTTAGGTTCGGTAGAACATAAACTTATTTCGAAAATTATGCGTTCGTAAATTTATTAACTAAAACTACTTCGAAAAATAATTATACAACATTAATGACTCGCCATTTAGATTTTTGGTCTCAGCGGAATTACGTTAAGGGATCATTAACTTAAATTAACAGATTAATATAGTTTTATCCCTTTTATGTAAAGATAAAAGATAAAATAAATAAATAGCGTGTCAGCGAAAACTATTGTTACAGCTTATAAACTATTCGGAATGTTGATTGTTTAGTGCATCGCGGCATTTGGCAAAACGTCCCCGACCTTTTGTTCGCACTCGGCTAACAGCGACGCGTCTCATCTTCGGCACGCCTTTGACCTCACGGGCAAAGGACGTGCAAAACTTTATTCTCGTACAACTACACTAATCATACAATTAACAAGCTATCTACATTGCGTATATATCACTGAGAGGACCACGAGGTCAAGGTAACTTTAAATATTTGGTAAATGTTACGCTTTAGTCCGGGTAGCACATAAAGAGCTCGCTGTTCTCGTTCAGGGTCAAGGCCGTGCCGGGCCCCCCGCGGAGCGGAGACCACTAAGCCAGCAGGTGTGCCAGCGCGAGCACTAACAAAGATGCACCGATCGTAGGCGCGGCCGCAGCTCCGTGCTCCGGGGGCGGTACAGGTATGTCCTCTCCGAATACGTAACTCTTCGATCCAGTGTGCGATTTCAAAATCCTGTAGTTAATTTCGTTCATCGACACTTGGTTTTTAACGAAATTGAACAGCCTGTTGATTACGACGTAAACGTTTCCGCTGGAGTCGAAAGTGAAACGGTCCACCCACTGAATGTAGTTGGGGTCGCGGGCTATCGTGCGCTGACCGACTCGGAAATCGACGGAACTATTCCATTCCGCAATTGTTGAATTACCGATGAGGCCGAAAAAGAGTACACCTGTTGAATCCATCTTCATTCCGTCGGTCTGCGAGGGCTTAGTGCCGAGATCTTTCACATAGGGTCGTAGCGCCCCTTCACCCATATCAGCAAGAGATTCATTGCGTAAAACGGAAGCATTTATGGCGTATAAATGAAGACTTGCCAGTGGGCAATAATATACAGTTCTATCTATTTTATCGTCTTCCGTTTTGAACTGTGGGCCCAAAGCTATGCC
Organism: Doberes anticus; assembly: GCA_018250115.1. Classification (NCBI taxonomy): domain Eukaryota; kingdom Metazoa; phylum Arthropoda; class Insecta; order Lepidoptera; family Hesperiidae; genus Doberes; species Doberes anticus. Next base: position 9,295 of record DWKW01003421.1, read on the forward strand.
GTCAATATTTACAGGCAAGCTTATGGAAGTACCGTTGATACGGAACATCGAATCTTCCGGAACGGATGACATAGATTTCCGGTCACGTAGTTTCCATGATTTTTTTTCACTTCGCTGAAAAACTATGATACCTGGATCAACAGCGCTGTTGTCTGTTATGTAGGCATAGTCACCATCCCGATTGTCCACAACAAGATCGTTCAAATAAGTAGTATTAGATTTCACCGTTTCTGTAGGGAAAGGTATGCGTTCCATTTCATTTTTACCAGTTTTCAAGTCAATAATTACGATAGAAGGAGGACATTTCGCATCTGGATTTTGAGTTAAAGTACCGACACGTCCATTATCGAGGATCCACATGATACCGTTGCGGTCAATTTCAATATTTTGCACAAATTGTAGAGCTGAACAGTTGCCAATAGCGTTGTCATTCCAGCTGGGGAACGGCTGCAGCCTGGGAGCCGTGTCCGTCTGAGTCGCGGGGATCATGGCCAGTGTCGCCGGAACTCCGTCCAGCAGTCGAGGCACCGTCAGAAACAGTTTGTCTGCGTAGTAGTTTATGCCAGATATTAGGACGTTTTGAGGAATGTATCGGCTCGTATTTAGGTAAGTTTCGCGATCCTGCGGCGAAGCCCATTCGTAATCGATTGCGTTCCATTCGTAAATCACTCTAAACTGTTCACGTCGAGGTGCTGGTGGGCGGACGGGCACGGTGTCGTTCTGCGCAGCGACGGCCGCGAGT
>DWKW01003422.1:0-10036 GCA_018250115.1 Doberes anticus
AGCGTATCATAGCTTGTTAGTTTCACGTCCCTCATGACTATGTTTGCTATCAGCAATTTCATACTGCCAGAAATTTAACGCGGCGAATAGTTTTATAAAACTTTATTTAGTACTTGCGCTCTTGAAAGTCCAGAAGTACCTACTACAAAGTTAAAAATTTTGCAATTCCGTTTAAGAAATATTTTTCGTTTAAAATACGATTAATGAGCGAAATAAGGATGGGTTAATCATCCTCATTTAGCCCGTTGAAATTTACTGTCGTTATAAAAAAAATGTCGTACATCGTAAAATAGTCACTCCTAATTGTATGGACGATACAATAAAGGATTTCATCTTACTTACTCGTACAAACACCAACACGCTTTATTACAAGTTTTTATTACAATTACATAAAATTATCCAGTTTCTTATTTTATTAAAATAATATGGTATTCTGCAAGTTCATGCTGGAACATGAAATCTTAGGACTGTTTTGAGAACATTTAACTTAGTAATAATACAGTCAACTTCTATTCCTACATATTAAAAAAAGAAACATTACGTCTTCTTACTACAAATGCAAAAAGCTAGCTACTAAATCAATAAACGTACAACAAGCACATAAATACAAATAGAGAATTCTCTTGTATATTGGAAAGTTGTTACTAAAATTATAAAACATACCTACTACGAAGAATTCACATTCCGTTGCACAAATACAAACAAATATTAAGTAAAAGTTGTCTTCCATTTCAAAATAGTTATCAAAATAGATTTCTTTGAAGCTTTCACAAATAGTTACGAAATTTTACATCGAGGAAGCATGACGAGATATGCTTGTTTTGATATTGATCGTCTTTTTCAGATTCAACAAAGACCACCAAATTCACGTTAAACAATGTAATATAAGAAGCAATCGGTATGCTCTTAAGCTGTAAATATAAATATATCCCAACACCCTTTTTTTAAACTTAATTTGAACAAATTTTGAAAAGTTGAAGGGGTCACACTAAGATTTGTCCCACATTAGAACATCTATGGTCTATACATATACTCGCATATAGCCCGCTAAATACATTATTACCCTTCCCTTGCGTTGCCTTGACGCGCAAAAATGACAGGTAAACCTACGTAACCTACCATTGATACCTTGTAATGTAGGTATAGATTTAATAAATATCAGTTTGTCTATTACTTCTTACTGAGCTCCTACTGTAATTAGTACTTTAAGTTTCAATAGTTACAAAATGTAATCTAAACGTGTTCTGATACACGGATTGGTGGCAGACAAAAAGAAATACAGTTTCTTATTTAATTTTCCTCTTGCATATCGCACGATGATCACAACTATTGAAGGTCCTCTATATCCTGCATGACAACATCTATGAGATACGCTTATTACCGACTTACCGTAAAGTGAAAGGGACGATACTAAAGGATAAGACTGGATTGTGGATTTTTTACTTACTAATACGGGTTATTAAATTTGTACAAAATTGATAAACAGTTCTTAGAAATAAAGGTTTTAGAGCATAAACATCTAATAAACTTATTTTTCCTTGATCTAACAATGACCGTCTGACTTTTTTTTTATATTATGAAGAAGTAGCAAACGAGGATACAGTCCACCTATTGATAAGTTGTCACTGCAGCCCATGGATATCCACATCCAACCTCAAACAGGACGGAAGTCCTACCTCAGGTTGTGTGTGAATGCGTTGCTACTCTTGAGGACTAAGTTGGGATGCCTCCTGTCCAGTGTATTCTGCCCAAACCGCACCCTTAAACCGAAACACAGCAGTGCTCGGAGTGCTTAACGGCATAATTAGGTGTAATGGCGAGTTTTCGACATAGGACTCTATCACCATCAACTTGTGCACACTTCTAAGCGCTGCAATGTGTCATTTTTCTGTGCATCCATATTTAAGTAGGTACTTTTTTATAATATTATTTGTATAACTTATGTGTTACTAACAGAAAGGCTATCGTTATCGAAAATGGTGTTGTGATATGATTTATCGTAAGGGAACAATATGCTCATTGATTTGTTCGAAACTAGCACACCTGAAAATCTGACATTAGACACAGAATAACACTAACGTTGCTTAATTAATATGTGGGATGACAAAATAACACCGGTTAAAATTTAATTAAGCTTATATTAGAGATAAATCTGAAATAAATATTTCCTAAGCGTAGAATCTTATTTTTTTAACGAAAACATGCACTACACGTCAGCCAGATTTTAATCTTTGGAAATACCGTTATGTACCGATATTCTGTTGCATATTATTATTCCTTGCATGTAGGTAAGTACTTTGAATACTCAACACTTTAATTTAAAAGGAAAACCAAGAATAAAACTTAAGGCTTGCGGGGACTAACCGAAATTCTGTAATACGAATATATCTACTTTATATCTTTATGTATTATATATACATGGCCTAAACTCTCTCATCTCTGAGAGAAGACCCGTGCCCAGCAGTGGGACAATAATGGGTTGATGATGATATATATATACATATATATATGTAAATAAATAATAGATATAGAACTGTAACCTTCCTGTGGTTGTCATTGTGAGGATTAATTAGAATCAATCGTAACAAACAAAAAATAGATTTTAAAGACTTGGTTGGTCAAAAATAAACATGTTAAACTTAAATTACCTGTGGTGCTGGTGTGGTAGTGGTAGTGGCTTTTCCTTTAGCTAAGAGACCTCTTTTGAGAAGCCCTCGCGAAGGTGCTGGTCGGGCCTCGCCATCGTCCTGCGCTCGAGCCGAAGCCTGCCACGCAACGCACGCCAAAAGAACAATTCTGAAAATTACAGTTATTATGATTTGATTACCAAACCAATATTAAGAAAAAAAAGGACGCATTACATTCATTTATATTATGGGTCACTTTATATATAAGCAGTACACATAATTATATTTTTTTTATATATCTCTTATAAAAAAAATAGTTCTTTTTTTCTTTCTTAGTATTTACAGAACTTAGGAAGAATAGTTAAGAAGAGCACAACAGTACCATGTTGTGCTCTAGTCTACTTTAGACACATGAAGCAGTAGAAACGTGTAATTCTCCTGCAAGAGAGAGGCGAGTCGTGGGCGCTGCTATAGGTGACACCTTGGATATACAAATAATTTATTCCACATGCAAAATAATAAAAAGACGATGCAATATTTTTAAAATGCGCAAGATTATTCTTCTATATTAGAAGCTACGCTTTAAATGTACCTTCAAAATGTCAGGGATGTCTATTATTAGTGGATATTAATGCAGTCGCAGTCTGCGGTCGAAACACGACTTCGAGTCTTAAGCTATGCATTAATTGCCTAAAAGATAATGCATGCGAATCAAGTTTTTGCCAAGCTTGTCCTTGTACCTTCGACCTTTATAAGTCAAGCAAATATTTTAACTGCACATGGAAGTAATAACAAAATACCGTGTGTTAATGTGTTGCTAAATTTACCTACATAATATGCTCTATTGCTCAGATATTACTTGATAAATTATGACTTCGGTATGTAAATATGTACAGTAGCCTAGTGGCCTAGTAGTGGTGGCCATAAAGACACGGCTTAAATCACATTTTAATTCCACCGTATAGGATCCTTACTAAAATATCCTGTTTCTTAATTGTGCTACATGATAAAATGCAAAAATACCGTATTACGTCAAAGCGTCAGTCGATATTTTTATAATGTGTGCAAATGATCTAACCGATGAATTAATTATGTACATTTTCTATATCCGTATCCATCGTGATATATGTATTGCCAAGTCGGCTAAATGTCAAATTATCTATTCTAATCATAGTGAAACGAGGCTGGGTGAATGTCGTGTAGAGGTGGGTCGGCGCGTACGGGACCAGAGTGCGTAAGAGCCTCCAACACACGACGGCGGTCGTTAAAGGTCAACGCGTTGCTTTATAGATAGTTGAGTAACAGCTCCTCTCACAGGGCCGGGTCAGGTGGACGGCTAGACGAGTTCCGCATCCGCTTCCGACCAACTGACCACTCTTACCCTAAGCAGCTATATTTTTACTATTTCGTCAAACATATACATATGTTCATTGTACGTTAACATACCACATAATTATATTACCGACCGACATTAAAATGTTTAAACGGACAATACGCACAATATTCTACCTCTTGATATCTATATTGTGTCGAAGATAGATTTAGTATCGGCAGGTTAGTATGCAACTTTCGATGCGCATTGTGTACATATTGGAAATCACGGAGTTACCAAGTCAAGTCACGTCGGAAAAAGTGCAACTTTCTATATTAGTATATACACAACAAGGCGTGCATGCAGGTGCTCCGAATGTGTAATTGCAACCTCAAATCACAGCAAGGTCAGTCGAGCAAAAACCAGAAGTGGTAAGAATTGGGCGACCTCGTAGTGCAATGCGGCAGCCGCCTTGCCAGCCGTGACGCTGTACGCACTTTTAACCAGAAATCCTTTCATCCCACTTTAACATTATCTACGTTAACAAAATATTATTACATAGTATTTATTCTACTGGTAATATTAAGAACTGGTTCTTCTAGTATAAGTACTTAGAAGAACGTAGGTTACTTAGAGTAGGTACGAAGAGACGATTTAAAATTAATGGAGACAACGATGGGTAGGTACATGATTTATTGACGTACAGGTTTTACTATAATTCATTACTTCTTGAAATCTAAAAGAAGTGAACCGGTTATAAGGGGATTTTGTTGAATAAATTACTACATCCATGAGAATTCGTTCAGCAAATCTTCTCACAATTCAGTCGATGTGCAAGTTGGATTAAGCAACAAATGAGTGTAATGGAAACAATGAAACATAACGAGGGCAGAGGTAAGAGAGAATCTCCTCCACGGCGGTTCTTTTTTTGCATTATGCAAGAAGCTGTCTAGGTTTGAAAGAAACTATGAAATACCAATACAAAATGGTCGCGAGTCCCTCTATCTTATAGGTAAATGTCAATCGTCTGGTTGTGCAACGTTGTTTTATTACAAAATGTCTGTATGTTTGCCGCAATGCTAGCGTTAGGTAAGTGGTATTTTTGAGTGCATCTTCAACCAGTCGTGCTTGCATTTGCGTGAGCATGTTACATCTGCGTGAGCTTGTATCTGCGAGACCTGCGCGCCTAAATGATCAGTAACCGTTAGTGAGCCGGGAAGGTTATGTCCCATCTTACAGCGGTTAGATACATTTCGACACGAATATTGACGATAAATATTTTTAGTGGTTCAGCAAGAAGAAATTCTCAACAACGATTAACAAATCACATTATTATTATTACCTCTCATTTAAAATATCTATTCGAATATCACTCCTTCATCAAAAACGTACGCCTTTGCTGCTATCACAATCATGCTTTTAATAACATCGTTCATTCGACTACAACTATTTTATAAGAAATCCTTATATTTCGCTTATGTTGATGTTTTTTATGTGATGTACTTACAGATGGAATAATATTTTATTCTTATGAATATATGAAAACATTTTACTGCGTTTATATAACGACATCCAATTTTGTGGTAAACATTAAAAGAAGATTTTTTTTGTCTTTCTGAAATATGGTTACGTATTCGTCGGTTACGGTTCGCTTTTATCTTTCATTTTATACAACATTAAATAAACTTCAAAGCGTATTTCCTATGTATAGGGTGACGATTTAATATATATATATATACGGAACAGCAAACGAGCACGCAGGCCACCTGATATTAAGTGGTCACTGCAATTGGTCACCCATAAATATCCACTTCAAACCTCAACTAGAACGTAATTCCGATCTGAGGTAGTACGTGGATGTGTTGCTACTCCAGAGAACTAAGTTAGAATGCCTCATGTCCAGTGTCTTCTTCCTTACACCCTTCAAACCGAAGTCCAGCAGTTATCGCACTGCTGCTTTACGACAGAAAGCCGTAGTCGAAGCTTCGACATAATACTCTACCACTATATATTTTATAAATAAAATTTAAGTTAAGTTTACGTTAAATTTTGTATTACTATCGCAAAATTGTAATATATCCACGTGTGTTTTGGGACATTTTTGAAAAATATCATCGATATCGACTATTTAGAATTTCTGCTACATAAATCTATTTTTTTACCTTGTCGGCCGGTATATTTGCATGTTCGTTGGAAAATCACGCAAAAACTACTTAATAGATATTAATGTGGCGAAATTTAAATACTGTGATAAATTTAAATAAGATCGATGCAATAAAACCAGATATACCAGATGTACGACTGCAGTAAACGACATTATATAAGCTCGAGGTGATATAAAATGATTTTGTTGTTTTCTTTACTAATATGTGGTGGCAACGACGTGGGTGGGTCTATGTTAGTAGTATTGGATGAAAGATGGGAGTTTCAGTCCATTTTCTAATCGCTGTTCCTTAATCGAAGTAAATACTCCATTTATTTTCTTACAGAAGAGTTAGTAAAGTGTAGTATTAAATTAAAATACTTATCTATTACTACATTCTAGGTTTTACGGTTTCTTTACAAAACAACGCAAAATATATTGAATTTTAACTTTCACTTTGAACTAAAACTTGAAGCTTTTGAAGTAGCACGATTAGGGCAAGATTCGGAAGATTGGCGTGTCCAAAGTGTCATTATATTGGGTACATAAACACATCTTTCATCAGGATAAATTGTAACAGTCGATGTGGTCAAAGCTTAGACTGACACTTTTTAACTGCATAGATATCCTAATATTTACATTTGCATATTAATCTACTTACAGTACCAGTTAGGTTTATTACTGTCCATTGCAGTAGTAACTAAAAATCTTTAATAAAATTTAACATAAAGCCGGTAGGTACATATAAACTTATTTTCAGAGTCTGTCAATGTATAACTTTTGTATGATTAGAACAGGCTGTGACAATGTTAATAGTATCCAAACAATAAGATAATTTGAGGTTTGAGATATCTTTATTCTCATAAGAATGTCCATTCACTTACATTAAAATTCCATAATATTAACATATATATTCTATTTATAGTCGTTTCTTACTTTTAAGTTGTGAAATAGAACATAATTTTTGTTAAATACAATAATTTAATATCTACGCTATTAAAGTTTTTGTACTTGCTAGCGTAAACACGACATAATTATTTAAGTGTGACTAGGTACGACTCCAAGAGGCTAGTCCTCGAAAACTAACAAGACGTGAATTGTAACAGAATTTTAATACATAATCTTTATTAATTAAGGCCAACAACTGGGAGTGATTGCATTTATTACGCCTAGTCAGTAGCAGAACCAATTTTATAAAACGCGCATAATAGCATAGTTTCATTTCGACCATAAACATAAAAGTTATTTAGAAACATATTAGGTATCTACAATGAATTTTAAAACTTTAAACTAATATTTGAAAACGGTTTAAATTTTAACTCACGAATAGACAAGAAGTTTTGTTTAATATCAACATTTTTTTAATAAAAAATAAAGTTATCTCTATATTTTTAAACTGTTCCGTCACTTTTACCAGCATTATATAACGAAAAGATTTATTAGGCGCGTCAGTGAATACAACAAACGGTACGTCTTTCCGATGTCAAGATGTGAACGGGTAACCACAAAAACATAATACCGCCGATGATATTCAGCACGAAATAATTTATCTTATTTATACATCTGCATCAAGTCTGCTCACTTTCCGTTTCTCTTTTAAACAATAACGCAATAAACGCTGATTATATCTTAATTTTAGAGAATTCTGAATTAATAGAGCCTCCGTACTTTCGAAAATAGTGTAAAGTTTAGATAAGGACCTTTATTCGGCCGCTTTTATATTCGATTTATGTAACAGATAAAACACGAAATGTATACGTTAACGATGAGAATAAACTATCCAAAAAAAGATTCGAAAAACACAATTGAGGTACTACGATGTAAAATAAAACGAGAGTAGGTACAAAGATTTCTGAACATAGGCCGTAACTGGCCGTAAGTTTCAGGAGGTTACTCATTTTGCTTTCCGCATATGTTACTACATGTCTTCATGTTTTGTCACATATGTATATCCTGAAAATTCTCGTGATCCAATTAATATCAACAATCATATTAAAATGAGGATTTTTTATATACAACTTCAGTACGGTAAACCATCCCGCAGTCCACCTGATGTCAAGTGGCCGCTGCGGCCCATGGACATCTACATCCAATCTCATAAAATCACCTCATCCAAGCGAAATCCTCTCTGAGGCGATACGTTACTACTCCTGAGGATGAAGTTGGAATACGTCTTGTACAATGTATTCTGGCTCACCACACCCTTCACGCCGACGCTCAGAATTACTCACACTGTTGCTTTACCGCCGAAATAGGCGAAGCGATGTTACCGCCGCAGAAGAGCCAGAAGACTCTAACACCATCAAACTTTAACAAACATGGAAACGAAATATCTGCACTTTTACTTCTCGATGTGTTTCTATAAATCTCACAGTTATAGGAAGTACGAGCTAAAATAGCAACAGATCACCCGCTCTAATGTTAGTCACGTGTTGCTATTCATCCTACATAACATGAGGTTGCTCAATCTCTGGTTGGGTGTCTAGCTTTCGACATGGGACTACTCAGCCAAACAACCGGTTATAGTTTCGCTCAATTAATTTAAAAATTAATTAGTTTGGCACACTAAGTCAGGCCGTGCTCCTCATATTAAGGTTTGTAAGTCAGAGTTATGAAATAAAGACGAGCATTTGTTAGTTCAACTACCTATTTGTTTTATTTGATATCTGATCTCTCACGCAAGAAATCATTTCCCACAGCATCAGGATAATGTTACGTGAGCACGACATTTAAAAATTATGCAAAAATATGTATATTGTTTACATAAGTTAAGAGTTTCTGGACAGCAATGTGTCCATTTTTCTACTTCATGTGGCTGTATGGCTACTATAATATCATTCAAACGAATTATGATCATAATCCTGTCATCATCATCATCAGCCTATTATTTATTTATTTAGTCCTACTATGGACATTATGGAGAACTCTTGGGCATGTAGTTTCTACAAAATGTTTTCCTTCACCGTTAAAGCAAGTGATAATTAATTTCTAATACACTTATTATCGAAAAAGTAGAGATGAGTTCCGGGATTTGAACCCCGACCCATCGAAGCGTGAGGTCGAGATTCTTAACCACTCATTACATATCCTGTACTTCCCTAATTTACAAAAATACTAAACTATTACAACTCGTCCTCGCACTGTAAAAATTGTGAACCTGAATCTGCGCTTTCGAAAGATCAATTTATTCTTATATCACGTAATTCATCTCAAAGACGATATCTCCGTTGCAAACTGATTAGGGAGCGCGGAAGGAACAATACGCTGCTTGTGTAACATGGCATAACACGGTGACAAACATGTTGCATAAATCTCTAAGAACAATGTTTCGGTACGTTTTAGATTCGCGGTTCACTGTGTCGAGACTACAACTTGAAGACCTTAAATACGCTGAAGTACTTAGAAGTCAAAAGGAGGCCGAAAGGTTTGAACCCTTGTTTCTTCGAAGAACTTCAGTTCTTCTTAATTTCTCTCTGAGCTGTTGGGGCAGTAATGGACACAAAGAAGAAGGTGACATAGATCTCATTCGTCTCGGATCTTGTTATCAGCAGGTCCCAGTTATCAAAAACTCAATTGAACACTAAATGGGACGAAACTAAGCTATTCAAAACCTTCAAACGTTGCACTTTGGGAACCAAATTAATATAATATTTAAAATATATTATAATGTTGACGAAGTTGTGAATGAGCAGGCTACCTGATTTAAAGTGGTCACTGCAGCCCATGGACATTAACATCAGGACCAAAGTTCTACCTGACGTCGTATTTGAGTGATTTTTGGACGCGTTGCTACTTTAGAAGCCTATGTCTCTTAAGATGACTCCTGTCCTCTTTATTCTACCTAACTACAACGTTAAAATCGAAACACGGCAGATTCTACTTTATGGTACCTAGTGCCGCCGCATGCTAACATTCCAATAAAGATAATTAATCAATTCACTCAAATATCCAAAT
>DWKW01003423.1:0-10035 GCA_018250115.1 Doberes anticus
AGTCTTATCTGAGATCATACGTGGATGCGCTGCTACTCCCGAGGACTAAATTGGCATGCCTCCATGTAAAATAAATTTATATAAGTTTAGTTACAACGCGGACGAAGTCGCTGGCGTCATCTAGTACCTAATATACAACAGCACAATAAAACAAAGACTAAAAATTTACGTAATCAATGTACTCTATGACTGGTGGACCTGATAATATGGACGCATGGGAAAGCACGTATTTGCATATCTCAATATTAAGACGGGCGATTAGTGTACATACAAACAAAAACAGAAGTACGAACGCCCTAAATAGGTTTCATCCTAAAATCTACCTAATATACAACAATACAATAAAACATTTATTAAAAATTGACCTAATCAATTGAGACTATCGCCCTGATAACGTAGACGCATGAGAAAGCACGTAAGTGCATATCTGAATATTAAGACATGCGATTATTGAACATAATCGATAATGTTTCAGCGACCGATGAAGGTCCTCGACATTGGAGAATGAAGTTGCCAATCCTTACAAGGCATGCTAGGGACACTATTTTTTTTGTTTCTTTGGCCATCTTTTGACATCTGGTTTGATGGTGGGGTTCTCAAATTGTATGCGGTTGCACCGTCGCACTAGGCATGAAGATGGACACTGAGGAAACCTCTTCTCTGAATGTAGAAAATCTGAACATTTCAGTTTTATAGTAAAATTGTTGGAAATATTGTGTTTATCGTATATCTATGTATATATGTGTGTTATATCTGGGTTGAAATAATGTGTTCTAGAAATTAAATTACACTAAATGAGAATTTACAATTAGGTAGTATCAAAGTTACAGAACTTTATTTGGGTAACTCGTATATAGAAAGCATGAGGTTTGTATTTAACCGTAGTTTAAGTTAAGAGAAAAATAAGTTATAAATAAGTAGTGATCAAAATGTTTCTTACTTTTAGGTTGATCAAGTCAGAAACCGCCAGGGTCGGATTTAGACTGCATTTAAAAAGCGCTATTAATTTGTTTTCTGTTTGAAACATCTTAGTCCAGATTTTTTTATAAGACTGATGGTCACCGAGGCCCCACGTCGCAGACTATTCGCATTCCAAATTTGGAGCGCACGTGTGTTGGCATACTAAATACTTGAACCGTTTTTATATAATGCAATACGTAACGAATTGTAGGTATACCGTTGCGTAACGTGCCAAATTCTCTCTGTTTATCTGAAGAATTCATTAGCATGGATAATTATGGATTGATCCAGTAGAGGAAAGGGGTGCAAATTTAGAGGCATAATTTTAAGTACTATCCGGGTGTATACGTACTGACACTTTTCTTGTTCGTTGAATGTTAAATATTATTATTACACAGATAGAAAACTTTAACATAACTTGTCTAGGACAATATTTTTGTTAAGTAAGGCAAAATTTAAAAAATACATTAACTCTCATTATATACGAATTATAAAAAAAAGTATCCTTTAATAATAAGCAAAATTTTTTAACCACGTCCGGCTTCTAACACATCTTGGCTATAACTTATTCGCGTATGTATACTGGAGACGGGTCATCCCTCCTGATGCTCCTGGAATGTGATCGGCTTAACCACACCCTTCAAAGCGAAACAGCAGTGCGGATGTTGCTGCTTTACGGCAGAAAATGCGGCACTCTACCACCATCATGACGACAGACACGTAAGTAGGAACATACATAAATGTTGAAATCTACAAGAGATGCAAGTGTACGAAAAATTTCAGAAAAATAACTTTCTTGGCTAAAAAAAGCTTAATATTACTAACTTAATAAACGTCTAAATTGAATCAGAGATTATATTAGACTCGAATTATGTTTGTTGGAAACTCTCCAAGAGTTTATTGACCTTAGATAAACCAGCATTGTAATTTATCTAATTCATTTGAGGGAAAGGCACTGGAACGAAACTACTTATCATTTGAAAACTTAATGCGTTATTTTGAGATAAGCAACAGTGCCCGTCAAAATTATTATTCATAAATTATTCAAATAATTATTGTTCTGTTTGTTTACTTTGTTGTGTTGTCCATACCATATATTAATAATGAATCATTAATCCGCCACCCATTGTCCCACTACTGGGCACAGGTCTCTTCTCAGAGATGGAAAAGGTGTGGGCGAATTCATATGCCACTGAGAACATTATGGAGAACTCTCAGGCATGCAGGTTCTCACCATGTTTTCCGTCACGTTTAAGCGAGCGATAGTTTACAATACGCACATAATCTTGAAAATGTCGAATAGAAAATACTTCGAGAAATACAGATGTGTGTCGGTATTTAAATCTCGATCCACTGGAGATTTTTAACCACTAGGCTATCTCTCTCTATATAATCATTAAAGAATCATAAATAGTACTACTACAGCCTAAACTCTCAAAAAATGTGTCCACTGTCATCTCTGAGAGTCAAATTATTATCCCAGTACTGGGCACAAGTTGCCTGTTAGAGATGAGAGGCTTTTCGCCATCCGCTCAGTCCACCACGCTGGCCAAGTGCAGATTGGTGGACCTCACATGTTCTTAAGAACATAGTGGATAATTCTCAGGTATGCAGATTTCCTTAGGACGTTTTACGATGATAAAGCGATTTATAATTATTTTAAATAAATATTAATTTCGAAAAATTAGAGGTGCGTGCCGAGATTCGAACCCGACCAGAGCGGACGGTCGAGATTCTTAATCACTTTTTATAATGGGTTGATGATGGTGAATAAGAGTGGGATGCGCTGCAACTGATAATGATAGACCAATTATATATTTGTCACACAGGCTAGGCTCAGTCTTAGACCAATATATAGACCAAGTTGTAGACAAATAAGGCACTAGATCTGTACTTAAATGGCGATCAGGTCGTAAATGCTGAGATAGTTTTTGTTGGAATACAATGTTGTACTACCAAGACCGGTGTGATTTCACGTGTGGGAACTTAACGAGGAATTAGATTTATATCCTTCCGAATAGCAGTCGTAATATTTTTTAAGGGAACTTTGCCTTTTGAAATGATTAAAAAGCACTGAGACTAAAACACACATTTGTTACTCAACTATATCTTAAAAGGTCCATTCCATTCAATATTCAAATAAAATGAAATTCAGATTATTAGACATTCAGACAGATTTTGATCATAATTATCATCGTTAACCTATTATTGTCCCAATGCTGGGCATGGACATCCTTGCGGAGATGTGGGGATTTAATCCACAGCCTACCAAGCTTGTCAAGTGATTGATAACTTATGATGAAATTCCAAGGGTTTCTTGTAAAAAAAAAACCAAACACAACTACAAAACCAAAAAAAGTTTGTTTCCATTATTATTCGTTCTGTAAAAGACTCAAGCTTTTTAGTCTTAATTTCGACTCTCGAGTCCAAAAATCGCGACCATTAGTCACGCGAGTCAGGAGTCCTTTGAATGTTTTATTTTAAGTTCTTTTTGAATCGAATTGAGTTCTGACCTTTATAGGAGGTGACTTTTAAAATAAATAAGTAAATAACGCTTCACACTCATAGCTTCCCACTAGGATTGCCTATCATGAGCGCCATTTGCATATTATTATACTGAAACTACAGAAGCTCCCAGACCGGGAACAGAAATCTAAGTTCATCATTTAAATTTCTGCTTAGCTGGGAATTAGCGAATGTCCGCTGTGCCATATGTGTCCATTGTGCACGGGTGGGCATTGAGTAGGAGGAAATACGATTATCTACTAAAATACTTGGCGAAACCGATTGGGTAATACCGCTATAAGAGCAGCCAATCTTCGGGGCTTAAAATACTTAAACAATAAATTACATTATTGATTAGAACTTCACGATTTCACTGACATGTTATTAGATACTAAATGATTGATATATAATTATAAAACTTTTTTATTTTCATGTTCTTGCCTTAAAACTCGAGCGTAGTGCTTAATCCTAAATTATTTTCAAAGAACTCATTATAAAGTCCTTTTTGGCAAGACCCGAGTGTACCTAGAAAAGTCGTAGCTTATAATGGTTTGAACTCTAAACCTTTTTTTTCACACTTGAGTCTTTGAAAAGATCTCAACTGGAGTATTGGAGAACTTAAGACTCAAGTCTGTTACAAATATTATGTTGCATAAATGTGTATTTAATCCGTTTCTAAATCGAAACACATCAATTAATATTACTCGTAGTTAGAAAGCAATAGACATGCCTTGATGCAGATTTACGATGTGCCGCTGACGTCTTACTGAAGTTAATGGTGAAAGCAGTAATCAAAGTTGATCTCAAGATTACATCTCGACTTGTGCATTATTAAATCAAAGAACGTTGCTGGTAGATTTATATATCAGTAAAGACTAGAGTAGACTGTTAAAATATGCTATTGTTCCAGTCATACGAGCTTAAGGCGTCGTAAGAAAGTTTAAATCTGTCCATTTAGCATTGCGCAGTATCCGTCGTTTATTAATTAATTATAAAGGGCCATCGCGGGCATCAAAGAGTGCCCATTATCAGCGGCATCACGGCTCTCAATTTATTCACATCAGGACGCTCATCATCACGGCCATCACGACTCTCAGATTATTCACATGAGTTCTATAAGGGTGTTTGTCATTACGGCCATCACGGCTCTCAATCTATTCACATCAGAAAGGGAGCTCATCATCAGGGCATTCACGACTCTCAGATTATTCACATGAGTTCTATCAAGGTGCTTGTCATAACGGCCATCACGGTTCTCAGTTTATTCATGTCAGTTCTAGAAGGGCGCTCATCATGACGGCCATCACGGCTGTCAGTTTATTCACATCAGTTATAAAGGCGCCTATCTGTGACTGATCTATCAGCAGCAAAGTTGATCGTTTTGATAGCTCTCGAGAGGCTATCAAGATAAGACTCAATTGCTTTCAATGTGGAGTTGAGGCTTATTGGATTAACTTTTATTGATTAGGACTGCACCTTTTGTAGGTCTGTTCGTTTTTTTATAGGAAATACGTCCTTCCGATTTGCATAAAAATCCCGATAGCAGCAACAGTTTGAAAGGAAGATTTAAAATCTTTAAAAATAAAAATTCTTCCCAACCAGTTTGTGCTCGCAAAACTCCAAAATTAGTTGGTCAATTGACTTGCAATTATGACACAACGTTGCATTCGAGTTGTTAAAATGAAAATTTTTATTATATCTTAAGGTACACTTGTAAAGGAAATAATATTGTTTATCTATTCTTTCATTCGTTTTTTTATTTTCATTTTTATTTTTTTTTACATTTTACATTTTTATTTGTTTGATGCAAATATCTTTTAAGTCAAAATTTATTTTGAATTGGATAACGAGAGATTATTAGAAAACTAAAATTGAATGTATACTCAATTCTATTATAAAAATTAAAAAAAAATACGTTAAATTCAATTAAAATATTAAATTACGAATACTCGTAATAATAGAATTTTCCAATGACAGTAAAGAATCTGTGACCATTGCATGTGATTTGACATTGTAAGTACCGTTTTTAATTTGCACGCTTAGCGGAACAAATTGTGCTAAAATATTACGAGTAAGTGACTGTGGACTAGGACATAGAAATTATATGAACTAGAAATGGCATGTAAGTTAAAAACCCGTACAGAACTTTTTAAATGTGACATGGCCGAGTAGCTTATTAAACATATTACTGGGTCTAGATTATGTGGGGCAAACATGGTAATTGTTCGCAATATTTACATGATGAAACTAAAGCGAATTTAAAGTAGCTTAACTCGGTCACGCCACGCCGTGGCTGAGTCTGGTATGAAATGAGCAGGAAAGTAAAGAAAAATTCAATTCGATTCAGGGACTTGCTTATGTTTTATTGAACAATGTACACGGTAAAGGATGAACAGAAATACAAAAATAATAATATCAGTACAAAGGCACTTGTGTCTATGTGGAACAAAAATGGTGGTGAAATAAACAATAGTTTGGATAGTGGTGGAGTCTTATGACGAAGGCTCGCTTGCGGAGGTTCCAACGCTGCACCTATTTCTGCCGTAAAGCAGCAGTGTGAGAACTGCTGGTTTTCGGTTTGAAGGGCAGTTAGGCAGGGCGGTTAGGCAAAATACACTGGACAGGAGGCATTCAAACTACGACCTCAGGTGGCGCAACGTAAGGCCTGATCTGGCCTGTATTGCTATTCCTTCAGATTAAAAAAAGGTAAGGAAGATTTTTGAGTGCCATGATGTGCCAAAACTTCAACGATTGACTTTACTTTTCTTACTTTTCGAGTATTGCGAACACAAACATTTGCAGGCTGTGTCTGATAGATTTTTAAGTAAAGGTATACGTAGAATGGTTTTTTCCTTCTTATATTAGCCCCACAGTAGGATTTTACCTGTGTCGTGGGTGCCATGGACACAAATAGAAACAAGTACATAAATATCCAGATCAGATAAAGAAATCAAAATTCAACATTAAAATTTCTGCCTCGCTGGGAATCGAACCCAACTCTTCGATCGGCAGACCGTACACTGACCCCATGGTCAATGCCGCTATCAGTATACGGGTCGTCATTGGGCGACCATTCATAATAAATGAGCGTTAGGCATTTCTACTTGATATATGTCTATGAATTCAAAAGAAAAAACTTTAACCCGTGACTAATAAGTAGCAATAAGTTTAGTCATTCTTATGTGGTATCCTGTTAGTTATAATAATTCAGTTATCTACAACTATCGCTAGTAGCAATGTCATGTTTAAGCTGAATAAATAACAGGAAATTTGTTAACCATGTCTGTGGGATCTGAATTCATTGACTGTACTGGATGCTAAGCCGTTAGGTTTTTTTAATTGTTATTTTCAGGTACCTTGTTACTTGTTTATGGTGACAGAGTATATCATGGTAGTAGAGTCTTTCTTCGGAGGCTCGTCTACGGCACCTATTTCCGCCGTAAAGCGTGAGTTTGAGCACTGCTGTGTCTCGCTGAACCACTTAACATCAGGTTGCCTGTACGCTCGTTTGATATTCCGATAATATAAAGAGAAAATATCAGAGAAAGAAAGATAGAAGTAGTTGTGTTCACTAATGCAAGCTAGCCATAGATAAGTATGTATTCACTACAGGCTTAAGCTCTGTACGTATTTCTGCCATAAAGAAGCAGTAATCACACTACTGTATTTCGATAAATGAATAGCAAACGAGCATGCTGCTAACTGATGTTAAGGGGTCGCTGCAGTCCTTGAACATCCACATCAAACCTTAACTAGGACGAAAGTTGAAATGTCTCATGTCCAGTGTCATCTGCCTAAGCACATCCTTCAAACCGAAACAGCAGTTTTCACACTGCTACTCAACGGTAGAAATAGGCGGCGGTGGTGCCGCCTCAGGCGAGCCTTTCATATAAGATTCTATCACCATTGACGACTCTACCGTAATTACGTATAATCTCACTAAAATTTATTCAGTGAGTTTTGCGTGACTGACGGACAAACAGACAAAAAAATTAAAAATGAGTTTAGGTTCAGAGATTATTGATTAGTCAGTAACATCTGGTTATTCAAAGATATCTTCGATATACAAACGTGTCCTCGTTACAATTTTATAATAGTATACGTAATAAACAACTCACCTATGTGGCCGGTGTGCTGGAAGTTCGTGGGCGCACTGATCATTGACCGGTCTATTCTCCGCCGAGTTCTCTGCGCCTGCGCAGCTGGCGTGTAGCAGCACGCGAACCATTGCAGCCAGATCTCACTGCCAGTTGTCGCCATTTTAATGTCCACCACACTATACACTTCCCAATGTCACTTAAAAGAATCTCCGATCGCACGGAGTTCGACCAAGCACTGGTCTGATCGATCGAATTGTGGATGGATCGATCGAAGTTGTCTTGGTTCAAACGCTGTTCGAACGTCAAGAGAAGGCTTTGCAGCACTGTGTTTGACGATTTTAATATTTAGAATTTTGATTCTAATCTAGCCTGATGCGTCTTCTCCACAGATCTGTTTCCAACTGATAGCGCCGCCGGTTTCGCCTCGCAGATAAGCTCTGAAAATAAACGAAATGTCGTTAAGATTCCGGGAAACGATCTGTTAAATGTTGTTTTTATTATTTTGTTTGTTTGTTTGTCGCGTTTAATTATAATGTGGCAATTAGGTAATGTTTAACATTTGCTTGTGCATAGGTAATAACGTTTATTTCTTGTCTGTCTTATCTAAATATCAAAACATTTTGTAAAATATTAAGAGAGTTAGGTGTGTAATTCGATTAAGACAAAGGCTTATTATTAGTAGTTTACTTTAAGTTATCGGGTATAATTATTCCGATTCTATTTGAATACATAACATACCTAAATACATTAGAAGACTCGAAGATTTTGAATATTTTAGTTTCGTAGAAATTCATCAGAGGAGAAACGTCCACTTCTTCATTATATTTAATGAATTAATTAACCTCCACTGGGATGTATTAAATTGTGCCTACAGTGACTTCAGTTTGCATAAATTATGTCTGAATCAGGAATTAATTATCACTTGCTTAAAAAGATGAAGTAAAACATCGAGAGGAAACCTTCATATCTAAGAGTTATCGAGGGCATGTGAAGTCCGCCAATCCGCACTTGGTCAGCATGGTGGACTATGGCCTAAACCTTCTCATCTCTGAGAGGATGTCCGCATAAATGAATAGCAAACCAGCATGCTGCCAACTGATGTTAAGTGGTAACTGACTAACCTAACCTAACCTTAACTACGACGAAAGTTGGAATGCCTCCTGTCCAGTGTATGCTGCCTAACAGCAGTGCTCACACTGTAGCTTTACGACAGAAATAGGTGTAGCGGTGGTGCCGCCGCAGGCGAGCCTTCGAGATATAAGACTCTACCATCCTAAAAATTGTACAATAATGGGCTGACGATGCATTACTTAGTTACGATTTTTTTTATGGGCGGTATGATTTATATGGTCAATATCAATATCATATGTGATTTGAATACTAGGCTATAAGTGCTCTCTCTCACTGTAAATTCTCAGTTCGCAATAATAACAACAATTTGGAGCACCGACATGTTCCAAATTACAAGAGCCCTTGTATAAAGGGTCCCTTATCGACAATCTGCGAGACGCCACAAGGACCTCTCCTTTGTGAACATTTAGCCACTTAAACACGTCAAACTTCGATGAGGGAAATTGAAGCCTAGGTGAAATGCATAAGGTTCATTTCAGATTTTACTTATTTTAAAAGGAAATGCAAAAGGAAGTGGGAAGACTTGGCACGAGCTTCAAGAGAGCGAAACGAAGGTTGAAGAAAGGAAGTTTCGGAATCTGCAATGCAGTGCTTTATTCATCGGCGGACAGATTATAACAAAGAGATATTAAACCTCAACTAGAACCGAAGTACTTCCCGAGATTGTATGTGGATGCGGACTCATGAGGACCAAGTTGGAATGCCTCCTATCCACAGCAGCAGTTTCAAACTGCTGCTTTACGGCAGAAATAGGCGACCGCTGCGGTGCCGCCGCAGGTTATGTCGACATAAGACTCTACCACCCCCTACTTTTCGTTCTCAGCGTTTTCACTAGGGGCGCTGCTGTTAGAAAATTAAATTAATTATGTATCGATTTTCGTACACTATCAAAACTAGAGCTACATCACTTCTATCCAAAATTCAATCGAATGCTATGAAATAGTATAATAATGTAAAATAATAATGTCTTCATACATTATTATTCTATTTACATAAGCTAAAGAAATTCAAATTGATACTCAATGTTCGTACAACTGTCACGCTTACCTATCCACGATCATAACTTTCTTAGAGCATCTGATCACATAAAGGCTAGTTTTAAGAACAGTGTTTGTAAACAAACCGATTAGGTTAGAAAAAAGGTTTCGTCGTGCTTTCCACGGCATTAAAACCATGGTCCGGTTTGCCTTGAGGCGTTTTACGAATATTATTATTATTACATATTTATACATGTAGTATAACACATATATATGCTTCATACGCTGCACCCTCACAGCCCCACAGTAGGTTTTATTTAACTTGTATCGTGGATACCATGGACACACAAAGAAACAAGCAC
>DWKW01003424.1:0-10032 GCA_018250115.1 Doberes anticus
AAACATCGTGAGGAAACCTGCATGCCTGAGAGTTCTCCATAACGTTCTCAAAGGCATGTGAAGTCTCCCAATCCGCATTTGGCCAGCGTGGTGGACAGTGGCCTATACTCCCTCATCTTTGAGAGAAGACCCGTGCCCAGCAGTGGGACGATAATAGGTTGATGATGACTAGCTATACCCGGGCACGCTTTAATGTGACTTAATCAGGTTGACAGCTTAAAAAAAGTACATATTTTCATTTTTATTTTTATTTTACCATTTTAACGGAACATGAAACGAGCATGCAGGCCACTGCAGTCTATGGAAATCCACATCCAACTAGGACCGAAGACATATTTGAGGTCGTACATGGTTTGCTACTGTCGAGGACTGAGTCCGAGGGCCTCCTGTCCCATGTCTTCTGCCTAACCACACCCTTCAAACCTAAACACAGCAGTCCTGAAACTACTACTTTAAGGCAATAGGTGCCACACTTGTGCCGCCGCAGTCGAGCCTTCGTCATAAGAGTGTACCACCATCAAACGTATTTATTTCACAAAATTAATGAATTATGGCTATTTTCAACAGGCATTTTTTATAAAGCTTTTATCCATCATAGGTGTGACATCTAAATACCGTATATAAAAAACAGTAGCGTTTTCAAATACAAGGTTGTGTCAAAATTTCATACCAATCGGTAAAAAATTCTCAGAGATTAGCGGTTTGGTACATTTACATTTTTATTTATTTATGCATAAAGACCATCTGCTTATAAAAGATTGTAGCATATTTAATCTAATGTGGTACGTGTTTCTATGTTTGCCATTATTTTCAGTTCGTTGTTTTAATTATTCACTCCTTAATATACAAAAAAAAAACAGATTATATTTATATTGAATACAATCAGTTCATACTACACGCCGCGGCTCAATAAAACTTTTGTTAATAGTTTCTGACTGCCTAACAAGAAAATGATTTGTTAACTGTCATAACAGATCGTTTCAAAGAATAACTTTTAAAATTGGTTTTGAAAACTTATTTTAAACTTGAACTCGTCACTTTCGAAATTAAATAGGATTATGTATAGGTTTGGCAATGTTAGGTATTGTTTTTAGACTACATTTTCGTCTTTGACGCATAAATAAATAAACGAATATCAAAATGCGTTCATTAGAATTAGTATTAACTCTTGTTTAGTTTTCTCCGTGTTCTAGGAATTAATCCTTTATTATGTTTATATTGTAAGACTTCCAATGTAATAAGCAATTACAAAAAAATAAAACAACACCTACAACTTATTTTCTTATAATTGGAAAAAAAAAATTAGTAACTGAATATCAAACGAGATTGCAGGCCACCTTATGTTAAGAGGTTGCTGCAGCCCATGGACATACACGTGTAGGACCATAACCTCAAATAGGACTGAAGTCTTATTCCGAGGTCGTACGTTGCTATTCCTAAGAATTAAGATGGAATATCTTAATGTCCTGCGTATTCTGGCTAACCACACGTGTCAAACAAAAACACAGCATTGCTCGCACTGTACCGTATCTTTGCGAAAAAATAGGTGCAGCGTTCGTGCCATCGTAAACGAGCCCTCGCCTACCATCTCTAATCAAGTTATTATGTTTACGAAAATGTATTATTCTGTTTGTATCTTCTGTTTCCCCGGATGAAACGCGTTCAACAGAGAAATGTTTTAATTATGTCAAGGATTAATGTGGGGAGCGCCCTGCATAAACAGTTAATCCCCTTCAATGTTTTTTGTTCATTAAGGCACAGTGCAGCTTAGGAATGGTGGGTCATTTAGTAATTATTAAATTAAAGTACATAAAGTTTTACATGAAAACCATAAACCAGTTTTTAAAGTTCGTATTTTATTAAACTGTTTTATTAATTGCCTTTACTGAAACTAGCGAAATTACTGGTGACATTTTTTTGTATATTTGGATTTGGAATTTTGATAAGTTTTGTCTATATACAGTTATTTTCATTATCATCGTGCAGTTAGGTTCTTATACGTTAAAAAAAAAGTCCAGTTTATTTTCAGTACATTTGCCGAAGCCCAGAAAATATAAAAGCCCGATCTCATAAGTTACCGTGCACAATAAATTTTCACAAAAATCTTTGGAAACAGGTGTAATAACCGCGTTCCTGCCCTCTATGAATTGTGTAATACTCGGCAATTATAAAAGTACTTAACGTTAATTTAACGTAATTGGTACATGGGAACAATCCCCCTCCCCCCACCACCTACTCCGGCAGATAGGTCAAAATTACTCTACTACTTCTACAGACTCTTTCCCCGTACTATCAACATTACCCCCACAGATAGAAATAGGTTTAACCTTTATATAATTTTGTAAAAGCTATTACTTCTTAAGCAATACAGTGAAGCGACCACGACCTCGCCCTGCTCGTTGAATCGTAAAACATGTATCGCTAGGTTTAGTCAAGCTGAAACTTAGGTAACTTTACCATTAATAAATACCTACATTATATCATCACCCCATTATTATCCCACTGCTGGGCACGGGTCTTCCCTTAGAGATGAGAGAATTTAGGCCATAGTCCACCACGCTTATATTTTTACGCGCATATCTTTTTTAAATATCAATATAATAGCAAACGAGCATGCAGGTCACCTGATGTTAAGTGGTCACTGCAGCCCATGGACATACACATCCAACCTCATATAGAACTGAAGTTCCATTTGAGGTTGTATGTGGATACGTTGCTACTACTGAGGACTAAGTTGGAATGCCTCCTGTCGTGTGTCTTCTGCCTAACTGCGCCCTTCAAACCGAAACGCAGCAGTTCTCGCTGCTACTTTACGGCAGAAATAGGTTCGGCGGTGGTGCCGCCGCAGACGAGCCTTCGACATAAGACTCTACCACCATCAAATACCTGATAACAAACCGGAAAACTACATTTTTCATATTTTTTTCCATTTCATCACATTTTAAATCCAACTATATTCAGGCCACGCGATGATAAGTTATCATTTCAAACATGACAGACACATCGAACCTCAAATAGGGCTGAAATCCTATCCAAGACGACATGGATGCATCGCTACTCTAGTGTATCTAACCACACATTTCAACTTGAAGTTTTGATCGCCGCAGGCGAGTCATCGATTTAAGACTTACATAGTTAAACAATGTTAAGATTAGCCAATAAATTATAGAAAGTTCTTGAAATGCGTCCTTTTAGAATACCGCGATCATACATGAAGAAAATGTAGAAACTCCATTTCTTGAAACTGTTAAAAATATTTTGTTACTACATCATAACCACGGCTGCCCCGACATTCGTTCAACTGGGAAATATTGCTCGCTCCAGTCAACCGCTCGCCTGCACAGCTGCACATAAATAATGTTTGGTTAAATAAATGTCGGTGATTGTAAATAATCAATCAACCATTTGAATTTGCGGTGTTCGCGTTTCAAGTGGAACGCAATAAATCATAATACGAGTATAAACGCGAGTGAAACGCTTGACACTCGACTCCTCACGCCATAAAGCACACTGTCGTGGGTCCCATGGTAACTATACATTGAAAACTAACAGGTATCGATGACCAGTGATCTCTGGAAAAAAAAATTTGCCTGTGTATCTGTTCATTTGTTTGTTCATTCGTCAATCGCGCAAGAAATATTAAATAAATTGTTACTAGACTTTTTCATTTAACAGGCGTGTACCTAGTCCAAATCACTAGGCTGTAACCGCTTACGGCATTTTCGAAAAAAATAATTCCATGCTTTGTTATTGTTATTATTAGTAAATAAAAAAAAAACAAATGATACTTATAGAATAAATTAGTTAAGAGTCAAAAATCTTGGTAAAGGACCGTAGAGTGACAATCAAATTTCAGAGAAATGGAGTTTTCATTATTTCGTAAACAGGGAAAAGATCGATTGAGTAGAGCAGGAGATATACGGGTATAGTAGCACACAAATAAAATATTCTTGCTGACAGTACGTATTTTGCTCCACTAATATGTATTAAAATATCAAATAACTAACATTAATGTTATTATTTAAGTAAAAAAAAACGATTCAAATGGAAAGAAACCGAGCGGCGCAATCAACTTTGGCAAAGTCAAAGGGTGTACGTTACAGTAAAACCGCACGAGGAATTTCTACGAAAATTTGGCCTAAGAATTTAAGAGTGACCAGTGGAGTGTGGCCGCGGGTTATGCTGCAGTAATTTCACAAAAAGCCCGGTGAATAAGTGAGGCGACCGCAGCAGCGCATTCGTTGAGCCGTAAAATATCGCCCGGTCTGCCGTTCTGTTCCAGCCACTCGCCTGAACAATGCAGAATACCAGGTGTCCCGAGGCAATATTAATTTATCAACCAACAACACGAATCGATTTAAAGTGCACACCGGAAATAATTGAGGACTTTTTGTTCTTGTGCAGTTATTTCTTGAAAATCGTAATTATTTTACAGTTTGCTCTGTTCATTCGTCTGCACCTCATCAGAATGCATAGGCACGAGCTGTAAGCATTTTTAAACTGACAGGTATCCTAGCGATTTACGTAACTTTGCACTGCTTTTCGGAAAATGTAACACGAAAAAACTGTAGTGCTTAGAGCTTTATAACTGAAAATCTTCTGCATTCAGGTATGTTTTGTTTTTAAATCCTATCATTAATAAGGCTGAAGTGCGATGTTTTGTTGTAATTCCTGTCATATTTATTGTATTAAGTTTAAAATTAAAAATATTTATAAATACTTTATAAATTCTTATATAAACCAGTAATATTTCTTGTTCAATTTATTTATTTATTTATTGATATACCAACAGCATAACAAACAAAGCATTACAATAATCTTATTTCTATATGAAAACAAAGTTAGTATGCATGGCAATTATAGGTGCGTACACCATTCTCTATAAAACATGTACATATACATATATGTACATCTTTTATCCTTACTTCATTTATTTAAATCTATATATATATTTAAAGTTTGCTTATATTTATGTTTTTGTTATAAACATTATGTAAGTTATAGTTTAATATAAAAAATATAATCGCATCATATGTCAGTTCTACAGTCCCAGGTCTACTCGAAGAAATTTCATTAGAGATAAGCAGACCTTTGTACAATATTTACTTCAAACTTTCTCTAATGTTTGTTTAATGTGAACATGAAACATTAAATACATAAAATAAAAGACAGTACGTGTTGATTTGAACTATGTAATGCATTATAACAGTTATGAAACATAAAACTAAAGCTAAAATGTTAAGGAAAAGAAAAAAAAAATTAAAAAATTTAATTTAATTAAATAAGCAGGTAAACAATACGGCAATGAAATGTGTGGCAAGTTTTTTTTTCAGGCTCGCGCCTGTGTCAGGAAAAATATCAAAGATATGTAATCGATGCAGAGATTCGGTTGTACTCAGAATATATTCGCGGTAGTGGAGAATGTTTTAGGAAATTTATAAATATCTACTGAATGTGGTCTGTTTTACGAAGAACATCAAGCGTAATGGCTTCCACGCAATGTGTAAAGCTATAAGGCCTGTAAGCAACATGTTGGCAGCAGATAATACGGCCACAAGAGTTATGGGTAATAGATACAGGAGAGTAATGAAATGTAAACGAAAAAGGCCATCCGTTTTAATAATATCTAAAAGCTGCAATGTTTTATATTAGCTTTCCATCGTATCTGTACAAACGTATTTCTAAGTATTTTATAAATTAGTTATTCGATGATCATTATACAAGCGCAGTTAGGGTGAGCCAAATTGACACTCATAAATCAGTTACGAAATTTATAAAAATCAGGCTTTCATCATATCGTTGATGATCAACAACCCATTATTGATTATCTGCTGGACACGGGCCACCCAGCAGTAATGATAAGGACACCATATGGACTATGGTTCCCCTATAATGCTGGTCCACTGCGGGTATATATCTACCTACAAGTGTAATCCACACATGTCTACTGAGAACAATATATAGACTAGGTCATGCAAGTCATCCTCGCGATGTTTGCTTTCACTGATAAGAAAGTGATAATTAACTTTGTAAAAAAAAATCTAATGGACGTGCGGCATGTGCAATTGTTCTATAATTTTATATTACTACTAATATTATTAGCTTAACTACTTATATTATTTCCATTACGAAATTTTACATATCTATTGTTTCCTCTATTAAATAGTGCAAATAAATAACAACAGATTTCATAAACGTACCTATTTTTATTGTATTTTTATAATAACAACATGGCATACAGGCTATCTGATGTTACATGTCACAGCAGCCCATGAACTTCCATATTTAACCTCAAATACTTATTACAAACTACGAGCAAGTCCTGTCTCTCAGAGATAGTTATACATGGTTGTGTTGCTACTGCTTAGGAATAGAAGTTCCTGCCTCCTGCAAAGTTGGAATGCCTCCCGTCCAATGTAACAAAAATACAACCATACTGAAACTGCTGCTTTACGGCAGAAATAGGTGCAGAGTTGGTGCCGGGGATTAAGAGCCTTCCATATTAGACTACCATCTAAAATAATTTAAATTAAAGGCTTACACGGTAGGAAGAATTTATCTTTAATATTATCCGGTTTATGATTTATTTTATCCGACTATTTAGTTCAAACTGTTTCATGAAGAACATTAAATCTAA
This sequence comes from Doberes anticus, assembly GCA_018250115.1. Classification (NCBI taxonomy): domain Eukaryota; kingdom Metazoa; phylum Arthropoda; class Insecta; order Lepidoptera; family Hesperiidae; genus Doberes; species Doberes anticus. Next base: position 6,638 of record DWKW01003424.1, read on the forward strand.
TGGGTTCTACGCAAGTGTCGGCCATAAGCGCCGCTAGTAGATAATATTAGCCTCTGGGAGTTATTGGTCAATAATATCACTGGTGTCATATCATAAGGACAATTTATAGGTTATGGCAAATATTGGATTTGTCTTCGAACAGCCAAGAGCTTAACTGCCAAGCTTAAGCTACATGTTTGTAAAGGATATTATTGGGGATATTGGCGGAATAAAGGTCATCGTGAGGATTTGTTTCCTAAATACATACTACACTTCTTAGTAACACCAAGTGTAGAGTTTGGGTGATAATGATTATTTTATACGTATATACAGCACGCAGTCATGTTAAATGTCACTTTAACCCATAGTCGACTGCAGTCAAATTACATTAAGTGGGGTCCTAACTGATGCCAGTTTCAGACGCTACCCTCGAGGCAGACTTGCAACGCATGCGTTGAACGCCACGTGTCAGTATGCAGACTACCACGCTGTTTACACTGGTAAAGAACAGTACAAGCGTTGTAGTTAATTGGTAGAAAAAGTTGAAGCGCTATTCGAACCTCCCAAGTATTGAATTCAAAATCGTCTCGCCTGAGGTAAACACTCAAATAGACCACATGTGATGGTCTTAAGCGCGGTTAATGTTACTTAAAGACATTTCCTGAGGGATCACCAATGTGGCACCGTTGATAGAGGATCATATTAATACCATTTATAAAGAATTTTGTGTCATAGCGTAAGGCCTCCTGTTGGGAAAAAGATCGTAGTATTACGGAGCGGTTATTACAAGAAAGATCTTTTGAGCAACCGACAAAAATTTCAATAATAGTGTACTTACTCCGCTGGCGCAGCGATCCAAAGTGGGTCTTGGCCTCCACCACGAGAGCTCGCCACTTATCTCTGACCTGCGCCATCTCTTACCAGTTCCTGGCTTGCAGTTCGCGCAAATCATCCTCGGATCTGTCTGACTAGTGGTATTTAGAGTGGCCGACAGGTCGTCGATCGTTTGGTCGCCCCAAATAAACTCGCTTGACGCCGCGATCCTCTCCCATTCCTTTCACATGGCAGAGCCCACGAAGACGGTGGGTTTTGATTACTCCTATTACAACATATACTTACAAACCATGTATGTTTTTTGTAAAAAAATATTAATAAGTGAAGTATCACATGATTAACAACTATTACGATTAGACAGCTTGAAGCAGGTCACGTCATGATTTGTAAGTAGCGTTTTGACGGTTTTTTTTATTTATTTAAATAATATAGAAATTCACAAAGAATGAATCAAATTGATACTGTTTTATGGAATGAGGAACAGTTTGAGTTATTATCGTAAAAGTTTTCAAATACCCTATTAAGTTGTAAGCTCCTAATGATATTAGGTCACTCCTAATAATGTTATCTCGGTTTGCGGATTTAAGAGGGGACACATTCTGTGCGTTCAAAATGGACTAACGATTTGTTAATATGCAAAAAACAAAATAAACTTAATGTCACAAAACCGAATATAACTTACCTGACTGCATAGAATTGAGCCACAGCGATTGTTTATTTGCGATAACATGGGCGGGATAAAGCAGTGAATCGGCAAAAATTAATCAAGTCGTCAAAAAATGTGAAAAATAGTAAGTCTTTCTATCTATGATAAGTGTGCAGTATAATTACCTACTCAAAATTTCACGTGAATTTGTTACGAGATACGAAGATACGAGAGATATATTTAATTTACACCCTTTTTCAGATTTGGCAAAATTTTCACCGATTTAAAATTTAAATTTGTATTTGTAAAAATGATGTTCTAAGAAATATGAAGAAAATTATCGATTTTTTTTCCACCATGCTAAAGTTTGTATGTACGGATAAACATTTGATAATGTGTAACTGTATGTATCTAGCTACTTACAGCGCCTTCATCATCAGCTACATTATTTTATACCTATTCTTAACACTGAACATTGACAAAGCCGTGATAGTGGATATTTGCAACGATTTGCAATTGCGTGCCTATTAAGATAGCTCTATAATAAATTCAAGATCCATTGACTATTGATATTGTTTGGTTACGAGCTAGTTGTTGCTCGTTAACAAAAAGAAAATCTAATTCAATATATATAGGTACATAATAACTATAACAATTTAATAGAAAACTTTGGCAATCATAAAACAAACCTCACCTCCTGCCTTCCTCTTTAACATTATTTTACTTAAGGCTACAAAAATCATTCAACGATTCGAAGTTTGTAAATAAATTTCCGAATGATGATTTTCCTTATATAGACTTAGACGTTTTACACAGATTCTTTAACTAAATCAAGTTTACCTTTACTTCCAAACTACTTTAAAAAAAATTAAAAGGCGTTTACATAAATAATATAACATCCTCCCATTGAATTTAATCATTACCATAAAATTGACCTGAATCGTCAGAACGGCATAAACGACCACATTTGCCACGTTTGCCTCCTTTATCCTATATAACGTAGTAACTGAAATGTTCCCAGATTTATTATCCGACCTTCACGATTACTAACCTGTATATAACTCTAAATTCCCAGATTTCGAGTCATATTGTTTTTTATTTAAGTCATTACAATATCCAACGTTGTCAGATGTCAGGCCCTTGAAGCAATCATATTGACGTCTGTTGTTTGATAATTTGGCCATTTGTTTTTCAAACTCACTAAATCAAAAAAGCCGAGAGAGGTTCGAATAGATACCTCGGGTATTGAGTTGTGTTCGTTGTTGTCTGTAACATTGTTAATTAATCACTTAGGTACAATACTTTAAGGGCATATTTTTGTCAGTTCATCATAATCTACCAACCTCCTTTTAAAATAATTCATCGATAACCTGATATAAAAACCGTAAGTCGAAGTTTGATATGTTAGCAAGAGCATCATATTATGCATTCAAATATGTAAATAGGTACAACGCATATGTTCCAGAAAACTTATACAAAACCAGTTTCCCAACTTACCACACCTCGCTCCGCTTTCCGCCTGTCGAAAGTAAGTTTTTCTCACTACGTAAATAATGTTTTATACGAGTTCCGTTATTATGCCAATTGATTTGTGCTTGGTGAATATATTTCTATGTTCTGAAATGTGTTACAATTAATTATTTCTTAAATTGAAGGCTTCCGTCAAGGTACAACGTATGTCATCTTACTATAACAAATTGATTTACATATGTGTATATATATGTACCTACCTACTCTCCGAGACATCAAGTAGTCAAATTAACGAAATAAAAATAAAGTCTCATTTAAATAAATTATTTCACAAGGAATCTTAAAACATGTAAAAATAAGAACAAATTTTAGTAATTTCATACATCAAAGAAGAAAGATTTTCAAGAAAACGTTGAGCACCCGCCCACCCATCATGCCCATCAACCACTCATCTTATGAACGCTAT
>DWKW01003425.1:0-10032 GCA_018250115.1 Doberes anticus
ATGTGGATGCGTTGCTACTCATGAGGACTAAGTTGGAATGCCTCTTGTCCGGTGTCTTCTGCCTAACCACACCCTTTGAAACAGAGCAATTCTGACACTGCTGCTTTACGGCAGAAATAGGTGCGGCGGTGGTGTCCCCGCAAGCGAGCCTTCGACGTAAGACTTTACCACCATTAAATACTCTTATAAATCGAATATTCAAGCCGTATCTATATATATTAAGGAGGGACTCTCTAGTCAAGGTTGGAGTTCTAGTCAAAAGCTAAAAGCATATATTTTTGTGTGCAGTGTTATATGCGTTTTGTGAGATAAATCCATCCACGTTAGTGTTTCAAACGCTCAGACTGGGTACAGAAACATAAATTCGTCATTATTTCGGCCCGCCTGGGATTCGAACCCAGGACCCTGATTACCGGTATGTTGATCACGGCAGACGGGGCGTCCAAATTTTCAAATGCGTACAAACCAGACACAGGTCACTTGTTGTTAGGTGATAACTGTAGCCCATGATCGTCTAGTATCGAAGGAAGGATCGAGACCCCATTTCAGATCGTATATAGATATGTAGCTATTGGTGAAGAATAAGTCGACTGAACGCCTCATGTACAAGAGGATTCTGCCAACCGGACAAAGTCTTAAAGCCTATTGGAGTTTGCCAATACATCAAACCGAAACACAGTTGTGAAAGGACTAACCGGTGAAGCGATGATTCAACCACCGTCGAGCCCACCGTACAACGTGTTTGATAGCAACGTACAATTAAGTAATATTAATCTGTGACCATATTAGTGTGCTCCATTTATGTATTTACATTCTTTCGAGTGCTGTATCGGTGCCGGGTGCAGTGAGGATTGCCGTCAGAAGCAGTAAATACTTGGCAAAACCTCTTTCCTCTTTCAAGAAATTAAATATTTGCGAACCCATCGAACTGAGTGGGAACATTTGTACAGTGAAAAATTTGACAGTTATTTTTTTTTAATTTTGACCTTATTATCTTTGCGACTGGTGACGTAAGACAAAAATCCCTATAAAAATATAAATTTGGTAATAAGTGACTTTTAGAAAGTATTATTTTGACCATCTCGGCTGTGGATTGATGAGATTTGATGACACTGTATTTGTGGTGTTCACAATTGTATATTCTGTGTACCGAAATACATAGCCATAGCATAATGGTTTTGGGGTAAAATCTATGACAGGGTTGGACCATGCAGGTTGTAGAATAAGAAAATACAGATAATTAATTAACTAGGGATAACGTCACACTGGGATTCATAAATGTAAGTAATAATTATTAAAAACTGTCACTAAAAAATTGTATGAGGAATAAAAATTGACAATAACTTTCAATATACTTTCAAGTGAATTGGCTCGCGTTTAAAAATTTATAAAAGTTTATTGAAATCTATCATTAGAAGACAAATTAATCTACGAACAAAATTATTTAAAAACAAATATTAATTTGAAGTCCATTTGATCCATCCATCCATAAGCATCCATAAATTTAATCCAACTTCAAATTACACAATTTAATTATTCAAATGTCGATTGAATAATCTAGATAGTAAGGAAATTACTACTAACATTATTATTTAGATATAGGTACCCCTTCAGATCACATCTATTGCTGCATTGCGGCATAAACTCCGACACAGTCGAGCTGTACTGCCTTTAATAAATGAACACCACTTGGAAACCCACCGCGCTTAAAAATCATTTTGACTACATCATCATCATTAATCCATTACTGTCCCACAGCTGGGCATGGGAGACCTCTCGAAGATGAGGGTTAAGCCATACTCCTACACGCTGCCCAATTAGCGGTTTTCACATGTCTTTCAAAACATTATGGATAACTCTAAGGTATGAAGGTTTCCTGACCATATTTACCTTCACCGTAAAGCAAGTGATAATTAATTTCTAATACGTATACATAATTCAAAAAATCAAACGTGCCAGGATTTCAACCCGGAGCCACCGGAGCCGGAGATATCGAGATTATTAACCACTAGGCTATCACTCGGTTTTATTTCTACCACATACGTAATATACTTAAACAGTTATTCTAAACTTTATTAATACACAATTTACCCTTGGAGGTCCAATAGTATCCTTGGATGTGGGCACTGAAAATGATCTTTGGGTCTTAAAAAGCATTCTAGCCGACGTCTATACAATCGAAAGCGTTAAAGCGGTGCACAAGCGTACACGTACAACACACGTCAACAACGAGTGTTATAACAGAAGTTATTTATCGATATTCGTCGGATAACGGAAACCGAATAGTTATTACATAAACGTTATAACGAGAATATAACGTTACGTTATCATTCCATAACAATGTTGTATTCGTTATCGTCACGCGACCGTTACGGTCGTTGGAAATAATTCCAACGAATATCGACAGACAACGCGAGCGGGGATGAACCGTAACGCAAAATCGTGATAAAAATACAAACGACAAACGATTTTCAACCGAGTCCGGTGTGAAGTTGCATGAAAAAACACAACGGTACAATGAGATAGTTATAGAGTAGCGATTAGTATTACTGAAAAGAAAATTATACAGAATAGTTAAGTGTCGACATGGAATGGAAGTACATTTTAGCTGTTTCGAATTTTTCTCTAACGGTCAGTTGCTTTACTGATCTTTACAGCTTCGCCGAGTTTTTGTGGGGAACCGAAAGAGCTCCACCAGACCTTTAGAGTGGGGGAGGGGGCAAAGACTAACTATCTAATCTAATAATGTTATAAATCTGAAGAGCTTGGTTGTTTGTTTGTTTGTTTGAACGCACTTATTACTGGAATCGTTATATCAGATTTGAAAACTTGCACTTTATTTGAAAGCCTTCTGATTGAGGAAGATTATAGGCTAGCGAACATCACTTGGGAGCGGAGCAATTACCATACAAGGTGTAGGTCAGAGTACTAGTGCGGGCGTCGACGGTTGTACGTTGCGGGGAATCGGGCGCTGAACGTTCGTTAGCCGGCCGACGAAAACCGAGCATTACCGAGAAGGGGCGAACCGTGAAGGCAACTGAACTGCCGCCAATTTATCAGCAAATTGTCTTCCATTCGATGTCCGAAATAAAAACAATTACTATACTTACACATGATTTCTATAGTTCACTAACTACATGTATATTTATTCTCGCATACGGTTAGAATTTTTGTATACTGGCAATATCTTCTTTGTATAATAATCAATTTATTGAAAACGTTAGCCTTCGGCCCAAAAGTCGAGTAGAAATGTATGCATTTTTTTATTTATTGAAATTATATTGAATTTTTACAGAAGATATTATTAACTCGATAATTACTATTCAAGTTATGCGCCTTAGCAACTTGCGTATTACTCAATTAGAAAAATAAGGAATAACATATACATAGATAATATTTCGAAAAAGAGTGGTGCTAGCCGGGTATCAAACCCCATCCACCGGAGCGGAAGGTTAAATTTTCCAACCACTAGGCTATAAATCTATAACTCACTCACTAATTAAATTCGTATATTTCAAGATAGACTGAGTGACTCTTCAAAGCTCTACATTACATTACGAACTCTGTTCTAATGACATAAGGTCGATATTTAATCATCAGCGGGAGATTGCCCGATGCCAGAAGTTACATGTCATTTCTACTCGATATTTCATATCTAACCATATGTCTACAGAATTACATATATGTATGATTTAGAAACGTCACGAGCGATTCAAATATACACACATAAGCTCAATCCAACTTATTAGATGCTGCTATCACTGATGATTTGTATTATACTTTATTCTGTTTCGCATTGTCTGAATAAAGTAAAAGACACATGGTATTTGTAAACTTTGTAAACGTTCCCATTGTCATTAAACAAGTCCGCCATCTTGCAAGTTGTTTTATTTGTAATCTGTAGTTACAACATAGTACCATTACTGGCTTCAAGTTGACATTAAACAAGTCTGCCATCTTGCAGGATGTTTTATTTGTTATCTACAGTTATAAAATAGTATCATTACGACTGACTTACTGACTGACTGACTGACTGTCAGACAACGCCTAAACCGGTGTACCTGATAATTTTAAATGTGAAGAAAATCTGCCTCGAAAATGGGAGTGGTTCTTGAATATACTCCTAAAAAGTAATAAAATTTTCAGTCAATTGAGCTCAATTGTTTTTGAAAATTGTGTCTATGTGGGCTGCCAAAGTATGCTTGAACTATCCGAATTTGATAAATCCAAAACGATACCGCATCTTATTTGACCTTTCTAATTTAGGATGGTGCACAAAACAGAGAGGTCATGACCGTGGTCAGACCAACACTATGTCCCTTTCCAAGATTCAAGCTACCCACAACAAACTTAATGACGACCCGTTCAGTAATTAGTAGAATTTATGATCTTTAAAAATATTCCTTATATTTAAACCCTGGTCAGCCACCAGTGAGGATTGTAAGTGGTTACCGTCACGTGGATACGGGCTACACCGGAGGGGTCCCAGTGCGTTGCCACGTTTTAAAGATCGTGGTACAAACTATTTAAAGAAAACTTTATCCGGACATTGCGAAACAGATAACAAAACAATATCACAAGTACATCATCAACGCTTGTAACAGATTAAATTAGGTTCAGTCGAAAAATGCATAAAACTACCTGATGCGACACGCTCGATAGGTGCGGACTGTGACCGCTGCTGCTGGACTGCTGGAAGGTGGGTGACTTGCCTGTAAGTACCGAAAGATGATGATAGAGTCTTATTTTTTTTTATTCATTTACAGAATAGCTATTAATTCATATTTATTTATTTAACATTTTTTAGGGATACTTACAGCTATGTGATACTTAAGTCTAGTATCTGTATATAAAATCTAAGGCCAATTAGGCCAAGGCTAAGGCCAAGTTTCCACCAATAAAAGCTGCTTAATTTTTTAAACAGGACCATACAAAATTTAGAGCATGATAAAAGATATTGAGAGTTATGTTACGCTAAAAAAATAATCCTTAGTAAGTAAACGTTTTATAGAATAGTATATATATAGCTACAGCTATAGAATTCATTTGACGACCCGTATGGTGCCGTGGTGAACGTGCGGTCTGCCGTTCGGAGGTCCAGGTCCTGGGTTCAATTCCCAGCGGGGCAGAAATTTGAATGATTAATTTAGATTTCTGTACCCGGTCTGGGTGTTTGTGTGTTTGTTTCTGTGTGTCCGTGGCACCCACGACACAGGTTAATTCCTACTGTGGGGCTATGAATGTGAAACGTTAAAAAAAATTGCAAACGAGCTTACGGGCCACCTGATATAAAGTGGTCTCTGCAGCCCATGGACATCCACATCTCGGGTTGTGTGTGGATGCGTTGCTACTCCTTAGGACTAAGTTTTAATGCCTCTGTTCAGTGTCTTCGGCCTAACCACACCAAACCGAAACACAGCAGTTCTCACACTACTGCTTTACTTTAGAAACGGGTTCAGCGGTGGTGCCGACACAGGCGAGCCTTCGACATGAGACTCTAAACTAGCAAACGACATTCAGGCAACCTGACGTTGCGTGCTCACTGCAGCAAAGGACATCCGCACTCCATCCCAATAGTACCTTTTATCTAAAGTATCTTGAGGACCCTGAGGACTAAGTTACAACGACTCGGTGAATATCTTAGTGCAATTTTGTTAATCGTACATTTCAGACTTCAAAACGGAATTGCTCACACTGCTGTTTCATGGCGACAAATAGAAAGAATGATGATTTTACAATAAAACGTACACATTAATTGTAAATGATAAGTTAACCTACCTCCGTGAGCTGAAGATATGGAAACCTGGTCCAGCACGTCCCAGGACTTCTGTCGGCGACTGTGGCAGGAGGAGTGTGACACTGACTGAGGCTGGATCAGCATAGACGACTGAAATAAATTTATTATTAAGTTTGTGGCCTCCTCCACACATACGCACACAACTATTTAAATTGCGTTTATGTTTATTTATCCACGCCCATACAAAACTACACACACAGACACCTACAGATATGCACACTCAGCGACACTTAGGCATAATTTTTTTTTTTAAATTGTAATGGAGTAGCAAACGCCTAAGCGGTCACTACAACCCATGGATAATTCGCATCCAACCACAAATAATGACAATAATATAAGGTCGTAAATCTGAGGTATTCAGATGTGGATGTCAATGGGCTGCAGAGACCACTTAGCTTCAGGTGACCTGCATGCTCGTTTGCCGTTTCGTCCAGAGAGACCGCCCCTGGCTTATACACTGGGCCTGCTAGGTCCGATCCTAGGGCGCCGTGAAAGAAGGGGGGGGGGGAATTCGCGCTTCTCTCTTGCGCCAATACCGATCTTATGCCTGCTGCGACATATTTTGAACAGCGTTTTACCATTTTTGTTATTGCGGGCTTTTAATTTTTTTTCAATGAGACAATCACAATAGTGATCTCTTCACTATTGTGATTGTCATCTTCTTTTTATTTCGACTATTTTATGGAGAGGGGGCGCTTATTTCGGCAGCGCTAGAGCGGTCGTCATCGTAAATCGTCACTGAGTGAGACTTCAATACTGTCGTTGCCATTACTCATACCTGGTGTACATCGGAGATGGACGGGCAGTAGTGGTCACAGTTGTCCGGCAGCCATTTCGGCAAGGAGTGCTTCACGTGGCATCTTGATCTGACTTCCTCGCTGACGCTCACTAACGCTGTTAAGAGATAGAAATGATTAAAAAAATATGTTTTATGCATTAATTTTTTTTTCTTTATTTAAAAGGAATAGCAAACGAGCATGCAGGCCACCTGATGTTAAGTGGTCATTGCAGCCCGTGGACATCCACATCAAACCTCAACTAGGACGAGACTCCTATCTGAGGTTGTTTGTGAATGCGTTGCTACTCCAGAGGACTTAGTCCTCCTAGTAGTGGAATGCCTCCTGTTCAGTGTCGTCTGCCTAACTACACCCTTCAGACCGAAACATAGCAGTTCTCACATTGCCGCTTCACGGTAGAAAGTGGTGCCGCCGCCGTTTTGCGACGTAAGACTCTACCACTATCAAAATCACCGTCACCTGATGTTGAGGCCTGTACAGTACACTGTTACAACACCGATAATGGTGTGGAAGATTCGTTCCGGAGTTTGAATATGAGCGCGCACCTTTAATTTTTCATAATTGTGTAGGTATGAGATATTGACCATCACTCGCTTCATCGGTGAAGGAAAACATAGCGAGGAAAACTGTATGCTTGAGTATACCGCATAACGTTCTCAAAGGCATGCGAAGTCCGCCAATTAGCACTGAAAGGCGAAGAGAGGTGAGGAGAGGAGATTAGAGGTGCGAGGACGAGAGGCGATGGTGGTAGAGTCTTATGTCGAAGGCTCGCCTGCGGCGGCACCACCGCTACACCTATTTCTACCGTAAAGCAGCAGTGTCAGAACTGATGTGTATCGGTTTTAAGGGTGTAGTTAGGCAGACGACACTGGATGGGAGGCATTCCAACGTAGTCCTCTGAAGTAGCAACGCATACATCTCTTGTAGGATTTCCGTCCCAGTTGAGTTTTGATGTGGATGTCCATGGGCTGCAGTGACCACTTAACATCAGGTGGTCTGCATGCTCGTTTGCTATTCCATTTAAATAATATAATTAAAATGTGGAGAGTTGAGGAGAGGTGAGTAGAGATGAAGTGAGGAGAGGTGAGGTGAGAAGTGAGGAGAGGTGAGGTGAAGAGAGGTGAGGAGAGGTGAGGAGATGTGAGGTGAGGTGAGTTGAGCTGAGGTCAGGTGAGGTGAAGAGAGGTGAGATGACGTGAGGTGAAGAGAGGTGAGGTCAAGTGAGGTGAGGTCAAGTAAGGTGAGGTGAGGTGTGGTGAAAACAGGTGAGGAGAGGTGAGGAGAGATGAGGTGAGGTGAAGCGAGGTGAGGTGAAGCGAGGTGAGGTGAGGTGAAGTGAGGTGAGGTAAAGTGAGGCGATGTGGGTGATTAGTGGCGAAGAGAGGAGATGTGAGTAGTGGTGAGGAGAGGTGAGGTGAGGTGAGATGAAGACAAGTGAGGAGAGGTGAGATCAGGTGAGGAGAGCGGAGGTGAGTAGTGGTGAGTAGTGGTGTGTAGAGGTGAGGTGAAGCGAGACGCACCGGTGAGGTAGGCCACGGAGTCGGCGGTGAGCTGGAACTTGTCGCGGTGCGGGCGCGCGACGGCGGCCAGCAGCGCGCCCAGCACGCGGCACGTGCGCGACACCGTCGCCGCCGCCGGGTGCCGGTAGCCCTTCAGCAGGTGCCCGGCCAGCGCGAAGTGGAAGTTCGAACGGAAGCTGCGATGGATAGAGACAGATAGAGATAGAGCTTTATTTGCAAGAGTAAAACATTCTGGTCTTATTCTAAATTGTGAATTGTGAATTGAGGAATAGACATTTCGTTATATTACAAAGTTGGGACAAATGACGATCCGTATGGCGCCGTGGGCAATGTTCGGTCTGTCGTTAGCAGGGTCCTGGGTTCGATTCCCAGCGGGGCGGAAATTTGAATGACGAATTTAGATTTCCGTACTTGGCCTGGATGTTTGTGTGCTCGTTTCTGCGTGTGTCCGTGGCACCCACGACACAGGTTAAATCCTAATGTGGGGCTATGAATGTGAAACGTTATTTATTTATTATTTAAATGAGCCCAGGACATCGGCACGTCCGAATGTGTCCGAAGTTCTTAGGCCACCTGACGTTAAGTGGTCACTGCGGGCCATGGACATCGACATCCAACCTTAAATATTTCCGAAGTTCTATTTGACGTCGTACATCGATGCGCCACTAGTCCTAACGTCTAAGTTAGAATGCCTCCTGTCCATTGTCTTCTGCCTGACTACACCGTTCAAATCGCACCACATCATTTAACACTGCTGCTTTACGGCACAAACAGTTGCAACAGTGGTGCCGCCACAGCCGCGCCTTCTACATGAACCTACATGTACAACAAGTACATACATTACTACAATTTCAATTCACTCCCTACTGCAATACCCGTACCGGTTTTTTTTTAATTTATTTACAATTCTAAGGTCTTGAAGGCTCTTCTGAGCTCTTGAAGCTCGAGACACGTCAATCTCAGTGGGCAATCGAGCATGCAGGCCACCTGATGTTAAGCGGTCTCTGTATCCCATGGACATCCACATTGAGGTTGTGTGTGGATGCGTTGCTACTCCTGAGGACTACGTTGGAACGCCTCCCGTCCATTGTCGTCTGCCTAACTACACCCTTCAAGCCGAAACATAGCAGTTCTCACACTGCTGCTTTACGGCAGAAATAGGCGTAGCGGTGGTGCCGCCACAGGCGAGTCTTCGACATAAGACTGTACCACCATCTCTTACCTCTGAGTGAAGATGCGTACCCAGCAGTGAGGCAATAATGGGTTGATGATGATGAATGGAACCTGCAATAAAAAGATAATTAATTTTAGATGCGGGTCAGACTGGGATCGCAAATGTGACTCCTACTAAACGCACATAAGCCGTCTTAATCTGGTCATATTTAACCTAGCTTAAACTCGCCATATTTTTTTCATACAATTTTCTTTTAGCCCACATTTCGTTTAATCTGTCTCTTTGTGCCCGCACAATAAACTGGTAACACTCGCCGGGCCAGTTTCGCAGTTGAAAAGCCGCAAGATCCAACATTAATTATTTCGTATAATGGATGCCAACGTAGCTTGCAGGTAAAGGTGTGGCACGAATGTTTGCCATACAATGCTACTTTCATATGCAGTTCATTTATTTTATTAAATAAACGTCTTAATGGCGAATGAGTACGCAGACCTGTTAAGTGGTCACTGGAGCTCGTGGACATCTATGTCCAACCTCAAATATGACCGAAGTCCTGTCTGAAGTCATACGCGGATGCGTTGATACTGCTAAGGAATAAGTTTGAATTTCTTTTTTTTTTATCCTAAAGGAATAGCAAACGAGCATGCAGGCCAACTGATGTTAAGTCGTCTCTGCAGCCCATAGACATCCACACCTGAGGTTGTGTGTGGATGCGTTGCTACTCCTGAGAACTACGTTGGAATG
>DWKW01003426.1:0-10030 GCA_018250115.1 Doberes anticus
GTTTCAGTTTGAAGGGTGTGGTTAGGCAGAGGACACCGGACAAGAGGCATTCCAACTTAGTCCTCATGAGTAGCAACCACTTAACATCAGGTGGCCTGCATGCTCGTTTGATATTCTTTTAAGATAAAAAAAGCGAATAAAGCGCCAATAAAGTTTCCAATCGTGTAGATACTCGTGCAAGAAGATAGGTTTCTCGCGGATAAGCCTTTTCACCTTAACTCGGATCGTTACTTTCTATCAGCCGGGATTTTTGTAAGCACACCTTGTTTATGGCACATTGTTTTCGTATAAAACACCAATAAACCAGTTCATGAATTTGCCGGTGGACGCGTATCATCATGAATAGTGTTTTTCTTATATTAACGGAATGGAAAACGAGCATGCAGGCCATCTTGTTAAGTTCGCTGCAGTCCATGGACATCCACATCAAACCAGGACGGAATTTTTAACTGATGTCGTACGTCCTCCACGTTGCTGTTCGTGAGGACTACCCAATTATGTACCGAATAATGTCGAATATTGCGTTAATTACATAGTTGATAAAAAAAACCAGTTGTTTTGTAATACATAGTTATCCCTATAAATTCTGTCTAAGGACGTGCAATTATTTCTGTCAATAAATGTAAGTATTAATTTACGAGATCTTAGACATGCACCTACACAATTTGAATATCTTAATGAATAGTAATAGTTAACTTACAGTTAAAAAAAAACTTATAGTTTATTTAAAGGTATTGCATTATAATGCATATTGTATTTATTATTTAGGCTATAAAACGTTTTTTTTTTAAATAAGTTATAATTTTTTCCATAATTTTATTAATTGAGCCAATTGAGTGTTGCCGCCACAGACAAGCCTTTGGTATAAGACTCAGCCACCAACATTTCCATCATCCACCACCACCTTGTATTTAAGTTTCAAATGTAAAGATACTCGTGTATAATAGTAAATAAGTTCTGTAATCAATTCGTAGTTTGACAATACAGTATTTGATATTAAGCAATATTGAATGGAAAATTTAACGTTTAACGGCTATCGTAGTATGACAAAGGCATTCGAGAATTCGTTTTATTGAATACCAACTAAAAGGGGTATCCATTCAAGTCCAATAAATATTTCAGAAGTGAACTAAATTTGAAACTATCGTTTCTTCTATATCTTAAATCTATCCTGGAATTTATAAAAAGATGCATGAAGTTTATAATAAACATCTATTTCTATATGTATTTAAGCGAAGTACTACTGACTGACTCATTACGAAATCACAAAAACTGCTTGACCCATTAAGCTGAAATAAGCTGAATTCGTGGGGAGTGGACGTCAGCACAGAAAGGATTTTGCGACAGAGTCGAAAAGATGTATAAAGGCGATTGCTAGTTTATATGAAAGTTATGTGTTTTTATTGTTAGGTACATAATTTGTTCTAAAAATAGCGTAATATTATATATAGAGGATTAATATGGTTATAAGAGGATTTCATGATACTACCCTAACCAGGACAATAGGGCACACCTAGTAACATTATAAAAACAGAAATAATGGAAACCGTAATAAAGTATAACGTCTTTCATGAAAAGGAACTTAATAATCGAGGACTTTAGGGTCATTAGGAAATCTTCCATCTTTAACTTATTCATTTTCTATACTTTTCTTTTTTGATAATTTTTATAATTTAGACGTGTAAATGTATTATTTGGTTATCAATTTAATTTGAATTAGTGTAATTAATACGGCTTAGCCGTAATAATTGAAAAAATAAATTATTTAATTAACACATACATTTTTTGTACATACATACATACGTACATAAACTAACGCCTCTCTCCCATCGGCGTAGGCAGAGATCAAAGACCGCCAAATGCTACAGTTCGTACGATTTATATTTTATAAAAAAACTACAGTTTTTAATGCAAACGATTTTATAAAAGAAACGATAATATTCTAAAATTTTGCCTTATATTTCTGCCCCTGTTGCAGAAAAAATAAAGTTATCAGGCCGGCAATCTGATGGCTCGTTGTGGTAAAAAATGTCTTACGTGCCTAACCGACGGCATTTGTTCCAACCTCGGACAGCTTGTCATTTTTAACGCGAAGAAAACTAGGGAAACTTTGCGAAAACCGAGCGCAGGAAACATGAGAAACTTTCGAAAATACATATTTGTAATACATGGGTGCGTCTTTCATGGTCGTCATCGATCTATTAATGTTCCATTGCTCGGCATGTAGGATCTACATTAGACATGAGAAGTGCTTAGGCACTTTACTATGTAGGCCTAAGACACTTTGCACAGTTTATGATACCCATGAATGTTCCATTGCTGGGCATGCAGGATCCATATAAGATGTGAGAAATGTTTAGGCCTTTTACTGCGCAGGTCTAAGGAAAAGACATCGTTTATCATCATAAACCCGTGAATGGTCCATTGCTGGGCATATAGGTCTTCTCAGACATGAGAAGTTTCCAGGGAAAAGTCTACACGCTGACGTATGAAAGAAATGCATCCTGATCGCCATTACAATCCCATTAATTCCCAGTCTAAGGAAGTACATCTTTCATCATCATTATCAACCAAGCAATGTTCCATTGCATCCATGGAGCTGATTGCTGCTGATTGGTAGATTAAACATGGTTTAGATAACATTTTGAAAAATCTCTCATAAAGGTTTCACCTTCATTCTTCACCGAAAATTAAGTAATAATTTCATTTTCAATTCACCACTTCGAAAAAATGAGGTGAGTACTGGGATTAAAATCCAGCGGAGTGGTTGGTTGGTTTGCAATGATTTTTGTATTACATTGTTACATGCCTCTTTAAACGCGAAAAAAACGATACAAGTACATAGATACAGTCATAGTCCTTTAATGAATCCATTTAAGAGTCAACAGTATCCTCTTTATTACATATTCAGTAAGATGATATCGAAGAAATTTAGTGCTCTATCTGGATGCTGAGATAAAAAAAAAGATAAACCGGAAAAGATTGATTGATGGTGGTTGAGGCTTATGCCGAAGGCTTGCCTGCGGCGGCACCACCGTTGCATCTATTTCTGCCGTGAAGCAGCTGTATGAGAACTGCTGTGTTTCGGTTTGAAGTGTGTAGTTAATCAGAAGACACTGGACAGGAGGCATTCCAACTTAGTCCTCTAGAGTAGCACGTACACCTCCACATACAAGCTATGATAGGGGTTCCGTCTTAGCTGAGGTTTGATGTGGATGTCCATTGGCTGCTGTGACCAGTTAACATCAGGTAGCCGGCATGCTCGTTTGCTATTCCGTTAGAATAAAGGAAAAAGAATGTTGAAAAAAATATTATATAAACAAAGTTTCCCATACTTAATTTTTGTGATATCTAGCATAATCTAAAATATCTAACTTTAACATCAATTGTGGTACTATGGTGGTTGAGTTGCATTTCGTTGCGTACTTGCGGCGGCACCATCGCAGTATCTGTTTTGCTGCAGTGCTCCCTAGTACCACGGTTTGAAAGATATGATTAAGCTGACCATATTTGAAGGAAGAATTCTCTGCCTCTGGAGTAGCAAACTCAGATAGAATTTTGGCTCTATTTGATGTTAGACAAATTTGTGGGTTTTACCTTGAAGCCGGACAAAGGTGAAGGCAGGTATGTACGTATATTTAAAGTCAACTTTATTTCCAATCGAAAATACTAGTAGTATTCAAAACCGACAAAAGTGAAGAAGTTTACACTCAACTCGTACCAGAAGATATTATGTAAAGGCTCTGAACTTATTGTTCCACTTCTGGCATATTCTCCCGTTTGAAGTTACGAGCTAAGTTTCCTGTACTTTGCAATATTTACAGCACATCGGCTCTTGTTTGCGTAGTATTTTTCAGAAAGATCCCCAGTGAGTATGTGTTTTGAATAGTTACTGCATTTTACTGACTTTTTCTGCTCAATAGGTTTTCTTGGATAATATTGTTGTAAGTATCAGCACTGTTGTGTTTCCGCTGCTGAAGAAACTGGACAGAAGGCATTCCAAATTAGTCCTCACGAGTATCAACGCATCCAAGTACGAGTTCGAATTGTACTTCAGGTCTATTTTGAAAGTGTTCTACCGCAGGTTGAATATATGTCTTTTGATATAGATTGTATTGTTAGGTTTCTGTCCGAGCCGGCAAAGCGCTGTTGTTTTTTCAAATGGATTAACAAGGGAACCCTAAAATACGGCGTACCGATTTGTGTTCAGTGGTTATCACGAGCCATTATGTTGGCTGTTAATCGGCTAGAAGCCCATGGTGTTCCTCTCTACGCTACTTGTCGACAGTGGGATGGAGTTGGAGTTCCTCGATTCATCCCTTATCTTTTTGTAGAACGTTCTCAGAGTTATGACTTGCTTTACGGTGTCGTCAGGTTAGATGGTTTGATGTATAGCCCTCAAACGCCCTGCCCTTTGGAAGATCTGGATGTCTCCAATTATCTCTCTCTCACTTTCCGAAGCTTCCTCAGTGCTGCCTATTTCAATTCGTACACCACCTTATCCCAAGGTCTAAAAATATTCATAAATTGCCTACATTTTTGTTACGGAAGTTACAATATTAAATGTTTGCATTTTTCATAGCCTAACGAACAAACTTCTCTTTATTCCTACATCTTGTGCAAACAACTAATATTTTTCGAAACGATTCTTAGCCTGTATTCGGTGTGCTGGGAATACTCAACGTAGATCGTGTGCTGCTTCTCATTTTTGTTTTAAAACTTTCATGAAACCATTTTGGAACAATCTAGATACCGTGTACGTTCCCGGGAGATCGTTTATGATGAAAAAAATTGAATGCGTTTAGTTAGAAAATTGAGATCGATTAATATTTTACATTGTTTCTCTCTGAATTGAAGATGGATACGTTGAATTATAGATGTCATTTAGTGGTTGTTATAATACATAACTTGGAATATCTTATTACTTATATGTCATCGACCCATTATTGTCCCACTGCTGGGCACGGGTCTCCGTTCGGAGATGAGAGGGTTTTTACTCCGTAGTCTACTATTCCGGCCAAATGCGGGTTTATTTTTATGTTTGATAGAATAGCAAACGAGCATTCAGATCCCCTGATGTTAAGTGGTCACTGCAGGAGCCTCTACTAGGACGAAGTCCTATCTGAGGTTGTATGTAGATGCGTTGCTATTCCTGAGGACTAAGTTTCAATGCCTCCTGTCCAGTGTCTGTCTTCTGTCTAATAACACCTTTCAACTCGAGACACAGGTGGTGCCGCCGAAGACGAGCCTTCGATACTCTACCACCATCAAATACAATAATTTGCAGTTCTTTCTGTATTTTCATACATGTGAACGTAAAGTATTTTATGTATGTAATTCTCTACTAAACGTTATTTGTCTTAAGTATAAATAATCGTACATAATATAAATGAAAAGCTGTAATAATAAAAGGCAGGGAAAATCGTCTGTCAGGCATTTTTGATAGCATTGCAACAATACATTACGTCGTCCCCGTATTACCGATACACCTGATGCCTCTATTACGTATTCGAAGCGAGGATAACATTTTTTTATTTACAATCCCCCGCCCGATTGGGGTAGGGAATGGAGAACGGTGCAAACAATCTCTTTTAGAAATGTATTGTCCCACAGTTACAAAATGTGAACGGTAAACAGGGGTAGGAAACGTGCATGCCTGGATGTTTCCCGCAATGTTTTCGAAGGCATGTGGCAATTGGCCAGCGTGGTGGGGAATGGCCTAAAATGTTCTGCAGTTTTAACAAGGCAATCATACACTGGAAATCGTACTGTGTCAATACGTATGTCACTTACAAGGCCGCACATTCTTCACTTTTACTTCATTTTCAGACTTTCACAGTTCAAAATTCAAGAGTTTACGTTACATAAATAACATAAGGTAGACTGTTATTCCGTTCGCCACACTTGGCCAGCGTGGCCTATAATAAAGCTTCTCATTTCCGAGAGAAGACATATGCCCAGCAATGGGGCAGTAATGGATTAATGGTAAGATAGTTATTTCCGCACTTGGTCATCGTGGTTGGCTATGGCCTAATCATCCCAGAGAGGAAAGACCTGTGACCACTACTTCAACATTGATTGATTGTTGTTGAGAGTACGTTTGTTTGTTATTCTAATCGAAATGGTTCGAACATAATAAAACTAAAAGTTTAATTCGAATAAAAAATTTCAATATTCGATTTCACATATCATACAACCATGGATCAAAGTGAAGTATTCTAATTGTAAATTGGCTCAAATAGCCAGCTAAACCTATGTAATTATGATATGTTTTACTAACTTGTACCAAAAGACACACACATAGCTTATCTTACCTCACCTTACAAACGTAGACAGCCTCAATAGATTCTGTGATGCACCAAGTTGATACTCGGAAGCTATTATCGAACATCGGCTAATTGCTAAGGAATTCCCGGTTAAAATTGGTAGGAACTAGCTGGGTCGCTATACGTATGACTACTCGTAGCATTAGTAATTACAGGACTCAGAACGGTATATTTAATACCAATTCCCGCTCGTGAAGTTGTTGCCTAAATTTTCCATTTAATTTGATCCAGCAATATACAATAGCATTTTCTACGGAGAGGTCAAATTGCATTTAAGATTATTTTGGACCGAATGTGTTCGAACTTGCAGCATTATTCTTTACTCTTCTTACACTTCACATCGTGGATGCCATGGACACATACAGATAAGAACAAATAAATAAATAAATAACGTTTCACCCTTATAGCCCTACAGTAGGATTCCTTGTGGGTGCTATAGATAATAAAAAGGAACAAGCACACAAAGGCCAGGTATAGATATTTATATTCATCATTCAAATTTCTGCCTCACTGGGAATCGAACACAGGGCACTCCCAACCGCAGACCGCATGTTAACCACGACGCTATACCGGTCGTCTAGTACACATAACTCGTACCTAGAAACAGAAGTCTAAATTTATCATTCAAATTTCTGCTCGAAACCAGATCTTTTTGAATAGCTGACCGGCATGTTGACCACTGCTATACGGGTTGGCAAGATATGAAGCTTATAGAACTGAAGGTTTACTCCTTGCTGAGACAGACTCGTTTTCAGGGGAAAGATATACATTAGGGTGGCCCAAAAAAAAGTTTTTTTTTTCGAGTCTCATAAAAAAATATGTAAGTTTACAATGTTTTAAGAGTTCCCTTCGAGTTTGTCGAGCTACTTCTGAGTATGAATATCAACGGACTTGATATTTTTTTTATTGAATGTGACATCCTAAATTATAAAAAAAATATTAAAATGTTTTATTAAAGCAGTACGTAATTACCAATATCAAGTTTTTTTTTTGGGCCAGCCTAATATACATACACGACGGCGTCAGCGACGGCTGAGCGAAATCGAGATGATGGCTCTACCGTCATCATGTCGATTTAATCTTACTTGGGTTCATTGCGGGGAGATAACACAGCACTGCACTATAAACTTTAAATTATGTCAAGTTATAAATTATTATCATCAATCCGAGAGTTTAATGACATTACTAAACACTCCGCAACCACATCTCTCCATAACGACTCTCTCCGCGTGGCTACACTGCAAAAACAAGTGACGTCACGGCGTTTACCCCTTCCTTTTTGCTATACTAGTCAAATCAGCTACTTTATTTTATAATATTAACGTTACCACAACATATTTATCAAATCAGTCACTTTTATTTTGTAATTCTAAGATATACATATATAAACGATGCATAAAGACTCAGATATACATACATTAATGATTGGAGCTAGCAATATATTTTCCTAATAAAACTTAGCTTTTTAATTCGTTTCAAGAAGCAATGTACGTGTACTAACTAACTTATAAAATAACTACTTTCAGTTTAAACATAAAATATTAAAGCTTAAACTGTTGGATTTTTTACTACCGTCAAGCACTCTACGTAGAGAGTGAGAACACTCGTACACTCAGACACCACTATCCGATACTGCATTAATTGTGTTGACATTTTCAATTTTACTTGCTAGATGTTTGTACATTTACAGTAATACTAGCTGTGCCCTGCGGTTTTGCCGTTTTTTTAATATCTACATAAATACCAAATTTCATCACTAACAGCATAAACACAGACTTATCTTATAAATTTGCAATCACGTCGCGAAATCCTTCCTTTGCTGACGTCTATTCCTTAAAAACTATCTAAGTTGCAAATAGCTTAATAGGTCAAGTAGTTTTTGATATATTTTGTTAAATCAAATATAAGTATAGTATCAAATATAAGTATTAAATATAAGTATAGATTTACTTTTGTTTGCTATCACATCTACGTGGATTGAGTTTTTAGGCCATGACAAGTGGTCTAACAGTTTTAGCACTTTGAGAAAACCTAGTGCTGCTATGTTAACTAGTGTCATGTATCTCACAACGTAATATTTTTTTTTATAATAACAGAATAGCAAACGACCATGCACGCCACCTGATGTTAAGTAATCACTGCAGCCCAAGAACATCCTCAACTAGAACGGAACTCCTATCTGAGGTTGTATGTGGATGCGTTGCTACTCTAGAGGACTAAGTTAGAATGCCTCCTGTCCAGTGTCTTCTGCCCAACTTCACCCTTCAAACGAAAACACAGCAGTTTTCACGCTGCTGCTCCGCGGCAGAAATATAGATAGAATAAGGGCCTTTGAAATAAAACTCTACCACTATCAAATTAACGTCATGTTGATAGATATATACTGGTACCTCAATTTACTATGATACAGCGTTGCATTTTTTAAATATGAGAACGGATTTTCTTGAGATGATTTCTAGGTTAATTTAGAAAGGAAAGCGTTGTCTAAACAAAATTTGAGGAAACACGCAGGTTGTGACTGCAACTTATTCATAATACTCTTGAAGACTTAACATGTCTATCAATGCACACTTGGCCAGCGTGGTGGACTATGGCCTAAGTACTCGTCTTTGAAGGTTGATGATTAGAACTCTGTGAATACACAGCGTACATCTTCAACGTTCAAACGGTCTTTCTATTTTAAGATAGATAATATTGTTGTACTAAATCATAGATTCACTCTCTACTTATTATTACTCTCGAATTTACTATGAAACAAATTCGTGGAAAAAAATAGTATAATATTAATACTCTACGGTGGTAAAGTTTTATCGAAGGTTCGGCTCTAACATTGCACATAGGTTGCAGAAATAGTTCTGCCGTAAACCATTAGAGAAGTCGTATTTCGGTTTGAAGGGTGCGGTTAAGCATTGGACACCATGCATTACAAATTAGTCCTCAGGAGTGGATACGTAACCACCTACAACCTTAAGATAACTTAACCTCAGATAGGATTTCCAGTGGGCTGCAGGGACCATTTAACGTCAGGTACCCTACATACTCTTCGTTAAAATAAAATAAAAATACTACAAGGTACGAGAATGTAAGGAAAAAGTAAAGTTGTTTCGCAAGGCGTCGAGAGCTCTCGCTGCGAGTGTAGACACACTCAGACACAATTATCCAATATAGAGCTAGTTGTGTACTTTCATTGGAGTTTAACTGCTTAGATGCAATTTGTAGCAACCAATTTTAGTAATTAGTACCGCATATTAGCGAAAACGGTTTGTAAAAATTCATCATCGTCAACTCATTATCGTCCCACTGCTGGGCACGGGTCTTCTCTCAGAAATGAGAGAGTATAGGCCGTAGTCCACCACGCTCGCCGTGTGGATTAGTGGACTTCACATGCCTTTGGAACCTTATGGTAATCTCTCACGCATGCAGGTTACCTCACGATTTTTTCCTTCACCGTTAAAGCGAGTGATAATTATTTCATGATACGCACACAATTTCGAGAATTTTCAAAAAAATAGAGATGCGTGCCGGGATTTGAACCTCGACCCAACGTATCGGGGTCGAGATGCTTAACCACTAGGCTACAACTCACCCATTGTAAAAATTGAATATACTTATTTACTTCTAAATGTGTCTATACAACTGGGACTAACTGGGCCTAACAAGGCGAGTGAGAGACAGAGTTCATGCTCAGAGACGATACCAACTCA
>DWKW01003427.1:0-10025 GCA_018250115.1 Doberes anticus
GTTCGTAGAGGGCAGTGGTTGGGTAGGCGTTGCTTTTGAAGTTGGTGGTGGTGAGACATAGTCACGACTGTTGTGAGTCTACGTTGAAGGCACGTTTTAAGAAATCGTAACCCGATGAATTTTTATAAACAACTAGATGATGCCATTGCGTATAATGATTTCGATATACCCACCGTTTACAGTACAATTTTGAACGACTTCAACATTGAACCTGAAGTTTTATAGGTGTCAGTAATCAAATCAAAATTGAACTCATTATTTAGTTTATCAAATCAAATATAGTCATAGATTGAACTGGTATTATTTTGAAATATAATTTTAAGGTTGTAAGTGAGCGCGATTTTTGAATTATAAAGTGTAGTAGACTGGTTTAATCCTACTTGATCACTTTAATGTCATTTTAGTTAAATGAATTGATAATTTCGATATAAGGCATACAAATTTGTCATTGGTTTATTAGAAGTTCATATTTATAAATACAAATGAATTCGGATAGGACATGCTATAAACCTTATTCAATTAATCACTCAATGAACTAAACGAATTCGGCCTTCTGATTCCTTGGACTTCAATTGTTCAATCAATTTGCGTCGAAAAGTAAAAGTTAAGTAGAATAATTATATCTGCAATATTCATGCATATAAGTATGTACTTATATTTTTTGACGTTGCAATAGAACCATCGCAATTTAGTCGTCCGATGCAGCTCAATGCCATCAAGCAATGTACACAGTAATTCCAATCTATAGAAGTTGTATATTCAGGATGGGTGGCTAAAGGCTGATGATAATTAATAAAAAATGTTGCTTACATGTCCCTGGGCATCCATGGTATTATTAGTCAGCTTCAATTTGCTGAACGACACCGGGTTGGCGGTCCAGTGGTGTCCAGGGGCCGGTGAGTCGGGGTGCAGCATCAAGCGCCTCGGAGACTGCGGTTCAGCGCCCCCTGCTGCCGCCCACGCGCCGCCCGCCCAGCGCCAGCGTCGCCGTCCTACGAGCGACATCTCGAGCAGTACGCAGTATTCCTCGCGGGGGTCTAGCCCGTTTAGGGATACGCGGAGGGATGGGAACATGCGCCTGTGAATAAAGAAGGTTGTTTTTAAGACTCTTACGAAAGTAAAACTATTTCTGCAGTAAGCAATGACCTATTTTCTTATGTATGTAATCTTCGAGGAACCATATCGAAAATTTGTGATTTAATCTCTCTAGAAACATACCTATATGTAAAATTTGTAGAATGTAGAATGTAGAAGCAAAAGCAATCAGAGGATAGATTCAAATTCGATTAATAAAAATCGTAGACCAAAATTTGTTTCATTAAAATTAATCGACTTTTTGTATACGTATATAGTTACATAGAGGAGCATGCAGGCACACTGATGTTAAGTAGTCACTGCAACCTATACACATTCACATCCAGAGGTTCTTCTAAAAGGACCCTCATACCAAAACCCAGCAGTGCTCACACTTATTTCCGAAATAGGTGCATTGTAGGTGGTTGAGCCACCGCAAGCAAGCCTTCGACGTGAGAGCTCTCGTCTCTCACACAGCGTACACATAAATTAAGTTTTCCTAGTAGGCATGAATGTTAATAATAAATTCACACACACACACACTACATGCAAACTAACTTCAACATGGCACAAAGGAACAAAACAATTGAAAATAGATGTTTAATAATACAATTGAAAACAGATGTTAGTTAATAGTTAAGTAATAGAAATAAACGAAGTAGGTACAGTAAAATTAATACACCAACACGTCGTGGTTTCGAACGTATAAGTAAAACCGAATTAAAACTTCACTTAAACAAACACTTAACAGTCCATAAAAGAGCCTCCAATCCCATCCGAGTAAGAAACAAAGAAGGTGATAATAAAATTACGGCTTCCATAAGGCTTTGTTGCTTCGATACACAATGGTCTATGAAGAACAATCAGTTAGGTAGGAATTCATGATTGTAAAGGTATGTGATACGGTAAAAGTGTTGATCAACGAGGGCTTTTGGCACCCGTTTGTGTGGTAATGGTGTGTGTCATAAACGCCATAAAAGCAGATACATCTGGCGCCGGTGCTTATCTACGAGCGCTCCAGACCGCCGGCGTGGACCATAATGTACTGAGCGAAAAGAATCTCTGAGGCAAAATAACAGTTTGGACAAGATATGTATACGTAAAGTTATATATATAAAGTTACATCATCGTTCAAAGTATCAATTCTTAAATCTTAACTAATTTAAATTACGGTTAAAGAAATTAACAGTTATCATTTGTTACTACTAGATACTTACGATAGTTGTTTTATAATATGAGCTTGAGATCTTAGTTGAACCGTTTATTTATTTTTTTAAATTTTAAACGAGTTTTTTTTTATAGCAAACAAGAATACACGCCATGTGCGGGAGATCCAACGTCGATTTGACGGAAATTCTAATAGGTATAGGAGAAGTAGGCAGGTAGGTAATTAGTTTTATGCTTTAGTGGTTAAGCAGCTCGACTCCGTTAAGGTGGGCCGAGGTTCAAATCCCGGCAAGGAGCTCTATCTCTCGAAATATTATCTTTTGGAAATTATGTACGTATTATGAATTAATTATCACTCGCTTTAACGGTAAATGAAAACATCGTGATGAAAGCTGCATGCCTCAGAGTTCTCCATAACGTCCTCGAAGGCATGTGAAGTCCGCTAATCCGCACTTAATAATAATTCCTCGGACTTCAATTGTTCAATCTATTTGCGTCGAGCAGTAAAAGTTAAGTAGAATAATTATGTGTGCAATGTTCACACTTTATAAGTGCGGAATTGACAAGTGCGTAATTCACAAGTGCGGATTGACAGACTCCTCGAAGTACAAATTTCGTTTAATCAAATCACAGATATGTATAAAAATAGCATAAAATCAATACATATACACATTTGTTTTTCACGTAAGCAATGATCAAATATTTATTTATCTTACTACCTATAACACAATAAAATTTTAATGGGGCCATTTCTGTACATTGAAGATATTTTTATTTTAAAATCTAACTTTTAGCAACTATTTAGAGGTTTCTGAATTCAATACTTTTCTTTCAGAATTTTCCTGTTTGTATGTTTGTTCGCCAATCACGCAAAAAGTGTTGAATAGATGTGAATGCAACATTCACAGTTTAAATACGATTAGAATTACATACATTTGGCGACCCGTATGGCGCTGTGGTCAACGTGCGGTTTGCCTTTCGGAGGGTCCTGGGTTCGATTCCCAGAGGGGCAGAAATTTGAACTATGAATGTAAATTTATGTACCTGGTCTGGGTGTTTGTGTGCTTGTTTCTGTGTGTGTCGATGGCACCCACGACACAGGTTAAATCCTACTGTGGGGCTATGAGTGTGAGACGTTTATTTGTTTATTTATTTATTTATGTTTTAAAAATTTTAGTTGCATACTGGGAATTGAAGCTGAACTTCCTGTCTCGGCTTTCTTTACGTGCTCTTTTGAGTACAAACTGGAAGTATAAAACGTAACAAACAGTTATCATGAAAGATTTCGAAATTTTTTAGACATTATTATAAGTTTTATTCGCGTTTTATTTATTTAGGCAGCAAACGGAATAGCAAACCTAACAGTTGCGGCAATGGTCGAAGAAGGCTTGAAGGAAAAAGACGCTCAAAACCTTATCTACATGTTCGATATTGACGGTCTATTGAGTACTAAACGCGAAGGTGGGGTTCCGGAACACGCGAAGAACTTCGGAAAAGATGTGGAGCCTCGGAAGAGCTTTGAAGAGTGCATTGCGACAATAAAACCCACTTGTTTGATTGGTTAGTACTCATTCAATCGACATGCTTAAAGTCGAACTTACTGATTTGTATCTTTAATCATTATTATACTATAATCTGGACCGCTATTCAAATTTTACTTTTCAGTAAACGCCTTCTCATTACTAAGACGTTTTACCGTTACTGAGCGCAGGATTTTACATAAATTTGTATTCATATTTTGAGAATCCTCGGACATGCATGTAACCACAAAATAAATATGCATTCATTCGTTCATTCATGCATGTATACTCAAATTCACATGTGTGGATGTCCTTGGGCTGCAGATACCACTTAACATCAGGTGGATTCAGGCCAGGTTCGTTTACTATTCTGATAATACAAAAAAACATCACAATAACTCCCCACTCACTTTAAGTCTGGGCAAGCCCTTTCGGTTCCCCACAAAATCTGTGAAGCTTTAAAGGCCAACAGCATGTTAGAGAAAAAAACAATGATTTTGATAAGTAAACATCCAAAAAATCCAAGGTGAAAGATAAAAAAGATCTTTGTATTCAGGGTGCTCCACTGTAGGCGGTGCTTTTACTGCTAACATTCTGAAAATTATGGCGAAGAATGCAGAGAGACCAATTATATTTGCTCTTTCGAACCCGACTAGCAAAGCTGAATGTACCGCTCAGGCTGCTTATGACAATACTGAGGTTTGTCGATATTGTTTGACGATTATGAAGATTTTGGGCGAATTGAATTGAATTACCTAATACCTTTTTTAAATTAAAATGTAAAAAAAAAATGTTACATTACGCAGTGAAATATATTAGGATTTTCAGTTTTGTTGAATACTGAAATAAATATTTGCTAAAGTTTAATTTACTTTCTTGTTTTAGGGCAAATGTGTA
The DNA here is from genome assembly GCA_018250115.1 of Doberes anticus. Classification (NCBI taxonomy): domain Eukaryota; kingdom Metazoa; phylum Arthropoda; class Insecta; order Lepidoptera; family Hesperiidae; genus Doberes; species Doberes anticus. Next base: position 4,659 of record DWKW01003427.1, read on the forward strand.
TTCGCCTCAGGCTCTCCATTTCCTCCAGTTCAGTACGATGGTAAGGAGTATAGGACAGGTCAAGGCAACAATTCTTATATATTCCCTGGTATTGCCCTTGGAGTAATTGCCGTTCGCGCACATCGTATACCCGAGTCTATGTTTTTGACTGCTGCGCAGGTTTGATTTTTATTTGTATTGTAAAAAGGATGGGTCTAACCACCAACTTACTTATTTAACGTAACTAAAGAAGGACTATGATATCAGAAACAGCTGTTCAATCGCACCCTTCAGCGGCACCACCACTGCGTATATTTCTGCCGCTGTGCACTCCTGTGTGCAGGTGTTAGTCCTCGGAGTAGTAACGTACAACTTCAGATAAGACTTTAGGCTGCTGTGATCACTTAACATTAGGTGACTTGAGTGCTCGTTTCCTACCAAATCAGAACCAAATCAGAACATGGTGCATCATGCATGGTGGCAACGACCATAGAAGTAAGACATAGATTTTACTTTCTATTCGAATCACCAATAATGTCTTCTTAAAATTCTTGAACAGTTTAAAATCCGAGTTTAAATTGAAAATACTATTGGACTACAAATATTATTCACTAATATTTTTTAACTTCCCAATCTCACAGATTAACAACAAGTGAAAGTTTCCACGTGCGGAGGTAATTTAATAACACACGAGTCGTAGATACTGAGTTTTATTGAAAAAGTTGAATCTTGCAGACGCTGGCAAACTTCGTTAGTGAAGATGATTTGTCAATCGGACGGATATATCCACCATTGTCTCAGGTGAAGAGCGTGTCGCTCAGCATTGCCATAGAAATTGCGAAAATGGCATATGAAAAGGGTATGCTTCATGACTTCTCATCTCTTGAGGAGAACCTTGACCAGCAGTGGATAGTAATAGTGGAATGCTGTTGTTTTATTAACACTGCATTTTTTTTTATTTCATTGCTGGGTCTATCGTAATTTAGCTCACGTAACCCGCGTCTCTCGTATCCCGCTACGTAAGCTACTAAAATGCTTCATTGGTAGAAGACAATGCACAGTGCTGATCCCATTTGTGAAATATTGAAAGTTAGCTTAACGTGTCTTCCAAAACACGAAAACTCATATGCTAGTAGCGGCCCCTATCGAATCCCATCCAAAAGTTAATTTGAATACCGACTACGATAAAGAGTTATTCAAATAGTTTGCAGTTCTTATGCAGTATAGTAGTTATTCAACCTTATATGCGTGGAATATCTATAGAGGTCAAATGCAATCTGCTAGCGGAAATTCGGTTTCCTGATATACGTAGGCGGTGCGGCGGAAAGTGATCTTGATATCTGGAATTCAAAATTGCTAAGCGACTCCACCAGTGAATTTGTTGAAGTTTATGTTTCGACGTAGATTTGTAACGTGCTGTATAAAACACAACAGTAAAGTACTGTATGACAAATAAATATGTCTCGGAAATTTTCTGTTGTTGTTCCACATAAGTTGGAATATGCATTAAATATCAAAGAACATGAAATGAAAATTTATTATTAACGTCGATGTCTTATGCAACCAATGGCGAACACTGTAGCTGAAGATAATATTAGCTTTATTAGCATTGAACAAGCTTCAGTATATGTGGAAAATAACACTGTAAAATAATAATGCTTTTTCCATTTTTTTTTATTAATAACACTAAAGTTCTTAATAGCTACTAAACAAAAAACGAAAAAGAAAATCGGTTGAAAGACAGAAAAGGGTACTGAACTGTTGTTGTCTTTGCCTGTTTAGATATACATATATATATATGTATTAAGTTTCCTTAATTTTTTTTTTTTTTGCTTAGTGTTGAATTATATGATTTCTCAATTTTTGTTTATTTATTTTAGAACTAGCCACTGTGTACCCAATTCCAAAGGACTTCCAGAAGTTCATATGCGGGCATATCTATCAGTTAGAGTATGATCGTAACCAGCCCACTTTTTACGACTATCCTAAACTTCCCGATATCAAGGTTAAGACCGTGGAAGAAGCTTATAAGGGGATTATGTTAGTATCATGTTATTAAAAATATTTAGGATTTCCAGTGTCGTGGGCGTCACGGACAAGTACATATACACCCAGAAATGCAGAGTAATCAAATTTTATTATACAATTTCTGTTCCTCTGGAAATCGAGCTCAGTACCCTACATACATTTTGACCACAGGAATACTTTTTTTTATCCAAAATCTAACGAAATTACAAGCAAAACTAAATCTGATCTGATGGTATATCGATATACAGACACGTAAATAAGGTAACGTGATTAGTAAATGTATTTGTACTTTTAGTTTTCTTTATCTAATTTTCTAGACCCACCCTTGAGTTGTATAGTAATAAAAAAATATCCAGTTCAATTGACATCCCAATTCTTTGTCGGCGCATAATACACCAAGGTCAAGCTGTATCTCTAGTTATATAGTTGATAGATCTTATTCAAACTTATGTATTTCAGTCCACTGATATTAATTTTTTTCTAGATTCAGTTCTTTTCGTATTATTAGCGAACAAAAAGACAAACAGACAAAAAATAACTAATTTGTCTACAAAGAGTCGTTAAAAATCAGTTTATCAAAAATACTACGTTTTCCTCACACATGGCATCGTTGTAATATTTATAATAGAATAATAATATTGCGTCATTAAATCAATTATTTATTATATTTGAAAATTATTTACGAAATAAATTGTGCACCTTACTTCCACTACTGAGTATACTATAAACAAATGAGAAACAATTTATGAACAAACTTTTTTCAACTTAATGTTTTTTTTTTCTTTTAGCCCTGGGCTGAAACCGCGAAAAAAGTAAATGGAAAGCAAGATAGGGTTTTGAGAACAAACGGAATAATCTTACTTGCTACTTTTAAAGTATCTCGGTTAGTGAAGTCTGTTGTTTATTTACATGCATCATGAAAAAGTTAAAACCAAACAAGCATGCAGGCCACATGCCGCGGAGTGATCGCTGCAGCAATGGACATGGCCTTAGTCTAACACCTATGAAACCTTACCCTTTAACTTAATCGAAACACAGCAGAGGTTACATTGCTATTTTAATATCAATAGAATAGCAAACGAGCATGCAGGCCACCTGATGTTAAGTGGTCACTGCAGACCATGGACACCCACATCCAATTTCAAATAGAACGGAGTCCTATCTGAGGCTGTATGTGGATGCGTTGCTACTCCTGAGGACCAAGTTGGAATGCCTCCTGTCCTATGTCTTCTGCTTAACTGCACTCTTCAAACCGAAACAGCGGTGGTGCCGCCGCAGATTAGCCTTCGACATAAGACTACCACCATCATATGCCCATGTCTCGTCTACGAATGAATGAATTATTTATTTGCAAAAAAATACGTTTTGGATTGTATACTCTGAAATGGCCGGTGTTCAAATATTCCAGTACAATTTGTGAATCGAGTTATCCACTGCTAATTAAAAGAATCAACGAATAAAAATAATAATAGCATATCATACATTCAAACAAATATAAACTTTTGTATTGTCATAAATTGAACACAACTAATTCTTAGCATAGTAGTAGTAATAACAAGAGAAGTAAAGCTCAGCTTTAGAAGAAATAATAGATATATTAGAGTGGATCATTTATAAACCTTAATACAATTAAATTTAGTCAGTTAAAAGTTAAACATAATGTGTAAAGTCTTGTGTATTATTTTCTTTTTAGTTATCGGAAGAAGGTTAAGAGTTGGAAGTATCAGCCAAATGTACTTTGGAATACAATTATACGGATCTTATCGGGGTATTTTGTATTTATATATACTTACAAAGAATTACTAATTATAAACATGTTTTTTATTTCTGTGCTGTAATGTTTTTTTAAAAGTTATAGGTTTTGATAAATTGAAATATTTTTGTTTTCGAATTTTATTTTGTTAAGCAATTATCCTTTTTTAAGCTTAGACAGTCAAATCATATGTTATCAATAAATATGCTTTTATAGCATAATTTATTGGATTTTCCAAACACAGAAATAATGCAGTTTATCTCGATACAATTTATAGAGTAATTATGCGGTTTTTAGAGCATTATTCACATTTTCTGAATGTTGAAGTTAGGTAATTCGATCCTTTTTTGCAAATAAATATGATTGTGTCAAAATAAATAAGTCACCATATCGGGCTGCCTATTAGAACTCCGGGTTCGATTCTTGACTTAAAATGATGAATTTAGAATTATTTTCTGAATCGGTGTTCTTGTCTCTGTGTATCGTTTACGGCTCATGGAATTAAAGAGCGGAGTTATGAGCATAGTTCACGATTTATATTTTTTACATTTACGCCGTTGACTATAGGAATTGAAATGGTACTACGGTTTGAAATCGGCATTCCTCTTTGGTCGAATGCGGATTCAAATCCCACTATGCACCTCTAATTTTTCGAAGTTTTAGCATAGTGGAATACATTTCACTTGCTTTGCGGTGCAGGAAAACATCGATAGCAAACAAGCATGCCTGAATGCATCTTTAATCCACACTCCGCACTCGACTAACAACGTGTACTATGAACAACAGCGGGACAATAATGAGTTGATATTGTCATTACTGTATGTCTTATAAATTAAAAACACAAATAATGTTTAGAGCTATCGCCATGCTATTGCGTTCTTTTCTACATTTTATCATCCATCAGTCTTTAGAGGTCCACTGCTGGACATAGGCCTAACCTACAACTATCGCTAATGATGCAAGACATGAAACGTATGACCATTCAGATTACCGAAATAAAAATGCACTGTAGGTATACATCATTTTTTATAATTGCATTCATGTTTTATTGCGTTGCACGAATTCGTGACTCTAGCCAATCATGAAACAGCATGAACGGAGACAATATTTTTCAATTAGAACTTTGTTCAGTCGATCGAGTTCAGCAATAATCATACCAAATTATGCAGCAAAAAATCTACAGACTGGTATTTTTTTTTATTTTGGAACGCTTTTCTTAACTTCTCTATATTAATATTACGAAGAGGTAAACTACTCGTATGTAAGTTTGGATGTAAGAGGTAATCCCCGAAATTATTAATTCGATTTCAATTTTTTTTTTACCAATATTTAGAATGCACCTTCGTCGTCGAAGTCGCGGGCATCATCTAGTAGCTAATTAAATATACAAGAATCAACGAGTATTGGTAGCGATGGAGTCTACGAACTCCGAAAACAACCAGCGAACACATCGGCAGAGGCAGTTAGCTCTGGTCGCCACACTCTGCGTTTTGCAGGATCTATCTCGCCATATATTTTAAGAGAATTATTGACAAATTTAAGTGGAACACTTATACTATAGTTAGCCTAATTTTACCCAGTAGCGTAGCATAGGGGGGGGGGGGGGG
>DWKW01003428.1:0-10025 GCA_018250115.1 Doberes anticus
GAACCAAAGACGACGCTCTACCACCACTTCACAACGGCCATAGACACGCACAACATCGAGGTCGTGTTCAATTCCGTTAAGGACACGATACTCAACCGTAATCTCGAATCGCTGATGCTGCAGTGATTGATGGATTGATGTCGTACGGGACGATACTCTCACTTCGCGCTATTCCCTCTGTTTTTTATTCTAGTTAAAAGACAAGACGTGACGTTTGGCTAGGCCGCGGCCTAATGGAACGACGGTTGTATAGTAATGTCGCTCGTTTTTCGTTTACCGCTCGGTAAATCTTATGTATAGTCTATCATATTGTAATGATAAAATTTGTATATCAGTATATTTATGACCAAAAAATGTAGATTTTGCACTTGGATTATATTATTGTTGTTATTATGATCACTTTTGGACAACTTTACGTATGTATCCGCTTTGTACTGGCTGTTTACGTACGAGCAAGGGGTAAGGCGTAGTACCGCATCGTGTATATTAGAAATAGAAGTCATATTGTATTGTATTAGATGACGTAATGTCGGCACTTTTGTAGGCGAATTTCGCAGAATAGTTCACTCGAAATTAGTCTTTGAAACCATACGGGCAGAGTTGGTTTTTTATCGCCAATGCATATTAGAAGTGTTTCCTCTTTCGAGACGAAATAACCTTTGCATCTACGGTAATAATGTAGTCATTTGAATGGGTGTTGCTCATTAAATAATCGAGTAGGAGAACTATGTCGAGGTTGAGGAATTGTTCGGTATATCCCTAGGGAGTAAAACTGTAAATACATAATATATTGATTGATGCACTGTGATTAAATTTTTAATATGTTAGGCTGTAAACATCAACGAACTTGCGGTAGAACTGTAGTACTGAGCACTTCCTATATTATACAATAGTGATAACTTGTTGACTCAGTATGAAACACGCAATGTACTAAGTATATCCCAAAAAAAAACTAAAAATAGTTCAAAACTCTCAGTAAATTGATAGTTAGTGACAAGTTTCTTAAAGTACAAGGTTATGTCTGTTGTACCAGCTTTTTATCAAATAATGCCGATTGGACAGACCGGTTTCCGATAGTAGCAGGACTTTTATCCGTTCTACATTGATCTTCATTTGCAAGAGTAATTGGCAAAGATGATCGTACACTAACGAACACGTCTCGCGTACGGACGGCCGCGATATCTCGCGATATGTATCGACCAATAGCATCGTGAGATTTTGACGCGAGTGCCTTACGTCATCGCGTGGACTTATAGCGTTACCTAAAAGATAGCTCTGGTTCTAAGCTTGGTGGATTTCGTTACAAAAAATGTACGACTATCAGGTTTATTACACGTCATTCAAATCTTTTGATATTGGCAGGTTTATAACACATTTGAATGAATCAAATCTTTTGATATTCGAAAGTTTAAAAGTTATTAAATATTACATCTGACATAATAATATGCTTCTATTATGACCGTTAGGTTGGCACTCCTTGCTGTCAAGTACTTTGGTCGTTATTTTATACCTCATGTGCTACGATAATAAAAAATATATTGGTAGAACTCTACCATCGAATGTCTGCGATTTCATTCGGTTTATAATACATTTAAATTAATCATACAGTATATATTAATAAATTTTCACGGGGCCGTGTCTGTACATTAAAGATATTTTTGTAAAGCTAATTAGTATCGACTTAAAATCTGTTTGTATGTTTGTTTTCCAGTAATTGAAAAACACTGAATTGATTTTACTAAGACTTTTACAGTTTAAAAGTATATAAGATTTCTCTGCATGTACATGGCAGAAATTAAATTATTTTTAACAATTAAATTATTTTAGGATATATTTTTTGTGCAAACAATATGGCAACACATTATTTAAGCATGCAATTTTAAGACCGCAGGTAAAATAACTGGACATACGGACAACATACACAAACGTTGACGGCTTATATGTGAACCTGAGTTTTATATGGAAATATTGTATCAGTCTCTAAGTATATAAGTACTGTACTAAGATTAAAATGATGGTCTGAAATTTTCTTGTTTCCGAAGTAGAATACTATGTATCAAATCTGGACATTCAATATATCCGGATAACATTCGAAGCCGGGCCAACGGAGTGGCACGATGTTCTAAGAAGTTTAATTATATTCATGAACGAATATAAAATAAATATGTAAAACGTAATCATTTCCTAAGACAATCAGCCAACAGTCAGCTTATAGAATTGGTAACTGAATGATTTGCGATCATTTTTCGCTTTTACGACTAATATTCCGTCCCTTGGCACATCAAATCGTCGACAGTTTTTAAATATCTTTTACTCTTACAGATTAATTTTAATGTTACTTCTAAAACGGGCACAAATAAATTGTAAAAAATTGTTTATTCAATTGTCATTTCGATTACGTTTAATTCTGAAGTTCAGATCTTATGATAAAGATCTGATTTGAATGTTATTAAAAAGAATAGAGCATAATTCTCGATCATAATAATTATACTCATTTAGTTCTTTTGTAAGCTTTAGTTTATTTATTAGGAGATTTAGACACGTTAGCTTATTTTATATACGATTTTTGATATACAGATAATTTCTATTTATTCATTGTACATTTATATAAATGGTTTATTTGAGGCTATGTATATGTAAATACCTCTTAATTTTAATTGATATTTCAATTCTTTACGTACCTACGTGACGGTTTTTGGCCCCGTGTGTTTTTGAATGTTGATTTCGTTCGTTTAAAAGTGATATCTTGCATTTAATAGTGCCATTGCAAAATTTCGCACTTTAAGTGTTGCCAATAAATCGAAACTTCATAAAGAACCGATTATCGCCAATGCTGCCTGATGCAAAAATTAAACTTCTACGAAGATATGTAAATAGAGTTTTTAATTCTGTTATAGAAATGATTTTGCACAGTTAAATAATTAGCTGGGATGAAGGATTAGTTTTATCAAATGGCTAAATAATAATATGTTTATTTTTCAATAAATAATTGAAATGTATAGCAATAATTTTCATAGAGATTTTTTATATTTTTAATGGTTTGAAATGATAATATGTGCCTGCGTTTTGAAATATTTTTATTAAAAAAAAATATAGATCGTGAAAAATGCACGTTATTTGTATGTTGATAATAAATTCGGCAAGTTTAATTTTAATTCCGGTGCCAATATTATTATAGCAAGTTTTATGATATTTGATTTATCTCGAACCATTTGTGCACGAAGTCAGTTGTATTCGCGCTGCTGTGTTGCGATCTAAATAGCATGGGAGGCGAATACAATAAAATACGCGGAATTCCAACTTAAACCTCAAAGCTAACAATGACAGTATAAGAAATACTGTGTCCATCGAGACGAGTCAGTACCGAGATAATATTGCCAGATGCAATATTTGACTTAAGGCGCTATTGGGCTAAAGCCCTTAGATCGCCTTCACGTTGCTCGTCTGAAGTAAGTATCGAGTATGTTTCGAACGCTTCTAAATGCACACTGACTCATTGATAAAAATATACAAACATTATATTATAAAAATCAATTCGATAGCAATCGTACGAAAACGGAAATTGAACGATTTATTACTGTTACATTAATACTTGTTTTTCCATAAAAAAATCGTACCCATTGTAAGCTCGCTCCACTTACTTGGAGAAATGGTTCAGGCCAGCTTTCATTGTCATTTAATGCAGTTGTGTAATAGAAAACGAGCTTTGCTGGGTCTTTGTGAGGGAGGTATAGCGCAGGTGCGATGTGAATAATATTCAAGGTCAGATGTAGCAATTTCTTTTGTTAAGGAATAGCGAGCGTGTAGGCTACCTGCTGTTGTGCTGCTTCCGGCCATGGACATCCACTTCCGACCTCAAATACGACAGATTAACTGTATGTGGTCGCATATGGGTGTTCGGCATGGTTCTCGTGACGTCAGGCCTGTGCCTGGTGGTGTGTAGTCACCGTCGCTTATTAGTCTGCCTTACCGCACCCTGCGAATCGAAACACAGCAGTGCTCACACTGCTGCCTTACGACAGAAATCGGTGAGGCGGTAATTCCGACGCAGATGAGCCTATGTATGGCGGTTCTACATATCTCATGCGACCTCTATGGAGTGTTTTTTAAATTGTAACATTTAAAGCAGTACAAAATTGTTATATTTGACATGTAATTGAAATATAATAATATATGGACATGTAACTGTATTGTTTCTAATGTTAGTTGTGATGTCACAGTGCGTTTTCTGTTGGTTAAGAAACTATTTTCGAATTTACTTACAAATATTTGTTGATATAAATAGCTGATACTTTAAAAGAAAGTAATGCCTTATCAGGGCTGCATGAACCCCAGACAGTGCCGAATGCTCAAATACACAGCAATAAATAAACTTCATTCTTGACATTCACATAATTATCTGTCCATATTTATTATATTTTGATAGTTAATATTGAGTTCTAAGTTTGATGGTAAAGTTTTGCTACCGTTTCTTGTAAAAAAATATAAAATTATTATTCTCAAAAAAAAAAAAACCAGTTCGATTTGATATCGTCACTGCCTCCTTGTAATTGCAATAAAATACCAATGCAATATTATGCAATGCACATAGTTTATAAATTGCTTGTTGAAAATGTATGCCCGTAAAGTATGTATTTTTTGACGGCGTGTAGACTGAAAAAATAGGCGACAATGTTTAGAGAAAATACACACTAAAACATATTCCTAGCGGAAAGTCGATTAATTTCAAAACCGGGTAACGTTACATTTTTAAGGACTTTTTGAATCATGGAAGTATTTTGTACGCCATGGACTATTAAAGAAGATGAAACGATGTTACAAATCGGTTTTAAAAAAATTGTTTAACCCCGGTATAGCAATATAATATTCAATGTACTTTTGAGCTAATTACATTCGCGTTGCAAGTGGAGTCAGCCGCCTGTGATTGTTGTCACTGTCTAGCAGGTATTACATATCTTCCATAGTAAGTAACGCCATCTGTTGTCCGAGATCCTCGAAGACTTTGTTACTTTGACAGATGCTTATGCTACAACTTTGACAGGTCATCAAAAATGGCGCGACAAAAAAAAACTCGTTTTAATTATGCGGGGTTTAAAAAAATATTATTGAGAATATTCAAAATTAAAATTTGAGAATATTCAATGCCATTATTATTATTTTTTCAGTATTTCGTGATGTGTCACTCTCCTATCAAAATTTGTATTTTGTACCTAAATGATGAACACAATGCTTCCCGTAATGAAATTATAAAGTACATAGAATATTAACAGTAGTATTTAAAAAAAATATTTTTGTATAAGTACATATTATTTCTAACAAAAATACTAGTGCGAAAGTCAATGTTTTTTATGTCGGGATATATAGTTACATAATAAATCAAGTTAACAATTTTATACCTTTCTTAAAATATAGACACTCTGTAGGTGCCTGTGCAATGCTTCTTTAGAAGTATTATGTTGCGAATATGTGCATATATAATAGCATGTACAATAAATTTATATATGAAGTGTAGTGTATTCTTAAATATTTAATCGTGCCTCTGTTAAGGTGGCTTTCCACTGTATGTTATTTGAACGCTTCACCGCGCGCGATATCGCACCGCGGAATTCCACCTCCACACCTGATTGGAATCTCGTTTACGTGTTAATAAAGCATGGGAATTTTGTATTGATTACTTTTTCTATTTTGATTGATTTGTATTGAATGAAATGCTCAGAAGTTTATACCTTCGTTTTTTTACAATTTCGGCTCAAAATTGTCGTCAGATGAGTGTAAGACTAATCCTTGTGTAACAGCGACATTGTAAATGTTCGGTCAGAACGGAGACGTTTAGTGGAAGGGTGTTAGTTATAGTGTAGTGAGGTTGGAACATGGGTCTCAAACTAGCGACTAAGTCGAGGGATTGTGATAGGCTGCTGTTGTAAACCAATGACGTGGAACACTCGCATCTTTTAAATTTCGTCGGTTCGGGGTTGAAGACGATGGTGTTTTCATATTTTATTGAATAGTTTTAAAAATATTTTTTTGATAGAAATATTTCACAAAACTGTTGTTCACTCTTATGGTCTTGTTCGTACTAAGTAGATGGCGCCATATGTTACATTTAAAGTTTAATCTGCAGCAACCACTCTGGTTTTTGATGTGGATGTCGATGGGCTGCAGTGACCACTTAACATCGAGTAGCCTGCATACTCGTTAGTTAATCCGTTAGAAAAATATATGATCAATCAAGACCAAAGAGAACAATGACCGCAACGTCATAGTTTGAGCGATTAATACGATCGCAAAATTAGTTAACATTCTAAAATCTTTATTAACTTCGTGGTTTCATACCCTACACCTTTTTACGTAGTATCAATTATTTCTTACATTCCTCAAAGGCAAAGTTAGGTATAATCTAGGCAATTTAAGTCGGCTTTTTCTATTTATTTCGCCTTAGTATTACGATTTTTAATTATATTTCGAAAAGTACAAACAGTGAGTGTTCCTCGTGGTTGGAATAGTTATATTGTACGCGGAGGGTGCCAATTCTTGAATTGCTCGAAAAATCCGATAATAAATGTTTGTTTTTAGAATATCTGCGTGGCTAGTTTTGTTGAAAATAAATGGCTCCCGACGCTATTCAGCGGCTGCTATAGTTCGTATGTACTGAGTGAAGTATGTTAGATCATTATACACTCGTGTTATTGTATGCTAGAGTGTTGACAATATCTTTTGGAATTCTTCTATATTTTGTATACAGCCCAATATTTATTGTACAGTGTAATAAAATACCATGCATGTATAGTTTTGTATTTTCTTTCCATCCAAGGATTCCCTTAAATGATTAAAAAAAAACGTAATTTGACAAGTAGTGACATGTGGTTTGATTAAGATTGATATTAGTATGAAGTTCTGCACGATTCTATTTGATTCAGGATTTGTTTTTTTTTTTATAATTTATGTGTACGTGAATGGGATATAACGAAGCTTGGTAACGCGGTAGAGATCATTATTTTAAATCGGATGAGCATAAAATTTGACACAGTTAGCATTTGCTCAATAATCTCGTCACACATTGTAAATTAGTCAAGTGGTTTTAAAATGGTATCTTAATATTTCCAAAACGAAAAAAATCAATTTTACCTAATCCACTTTTCCGATTGGCTCTGCGAAGGGGCCAAATTTTTTATTAAAGAAGTAAACAACGAGAATGCATGCCATCTGATATACATCATCATCAACCCATGATCGTCCCGCTGCTGGGCACGGGTCTTCTCTCAGAGATGAGAGAGTTTAGGCCATAGTCCACCACGCTGGCTAAGTGCGGTTTGGCGGATCTGACACAGTGTTCACTTTGTCAGTGTAACTTTTAAATAAATAAATAAAATTGACCTAATTCTTAAGTTGGGACGCCTCCTGTAAGTCGCAGTCAGTTTAACCACACCTTTCAAACCGTAATACAGGGTCCGGCTATTGGAACTGTACCGAAGGTCCTTTACCTACTTGCCACCCATAAATTTTGCCTATTTTTGTTTCGTGATTATCCTTATTTTCCCCCTGTAGGCTAAAAAGAGTATCACCGTGGGTGCGATTTAATACGGATAGGTATGATGGGGTTGTTTGGTGTTTTAAGCCGCCTATGATTTATGTAATTTAAGAGTAATAGCTCTAAGGACAGTACAGAGCGCAGAAACTATAGTATAATTTTTTTCTCCGTGCAGTTTGCGTCATAAAACGTCGGAGCGGTGGAGCGAGTATTTTGCTCTCTCTCATTTACCTACCTACCTACCTCATTTCGAATTAGTCCTCAGCAGTTGCAATGCGGCTACGTTCGAAGATTTGTGAACATCTGGTTTCTAGAAAATTAATTCGCTTAACTCGTCCCTTCTGTTTCATCTCTTTTGTTTCATGAGAATACTGGTTCATTAATTAGTATTTTGTTCCAGTTGCAGGTATGGGTGATCACATTAACATCAGATAACTAAGCTAAAGAAGAATACCAAGGATTTTTTTATTATAACAGTTTGGCATCGTGCAATTGTTAATAGATGTGTGCTAATTCCGTTTCTATTTCATTTAACGTAAAGTTTAACGGGTGATATATCTTCGCCATAATGCTGTTTCATTTTTCAAGCGCCTGAGACCAGATGTTTTATATTAATGAAGGAATTCATTATATCCAACGTTTAAAGTAGGAATTATTGCACAGCATAATTTTTCAGTTCTTAAATTTAAGTTACACAGCGAAAGTTATTAAGTACTCTAGACAACGTTGAAGCAGTAGATTTTACAGGTCCATTCTTGAATGAATGCTCTATGGTTCGTAGAGCTTAGCTGAGATGATAAAGCAACTATGCGAAGGGAATATGATTTTAGAGAATATTTCTTTCAAAAAACTTGTGTGTAAGTGCTCGCATATACTATGTGGCCCGCACAGTGAGTGTGCGAGCGCCTTTATAATACAACTAAGCAGACAAGAGCAAAATGCAATTAGATTAATGATTACAATGTGTAATAACGTCTTCTTTAATCACGATAACAGATTAACGAAATTAATCAAGAAAGTAATAATATTAGGGAATAATGATTTATTACTTTATAAGCTTTAGATACTATTATAAGAAATTATGTATAAAAAAAATATCTAAAATAAAACGACGAAGGAAAGCATTCTGAGTGATTTCCAATTGTTGATGTTCAAAGGCATGTCCAATAAGGGGTTGATTATGACGTTAGTTTTATGAAAGTGTAGCCTTCTGACGACCCGTATGGCGCCGTCGTCAACGTGCGGTCTGCCGTTCGAAGGGTCCTGGGTTCGATTCCCAGAGGGGCAGAAATTTGAATGATGCATTTAAATTTCTGTACCTGGTCTGAGTGTTTGTGTGCTTGTTTCTGTGTGTGTCCATGGCACCCACGACACAGGTTAAAACCTACTGTGGGGCTTTGAGTGTGAAGTGTTAAATTAAAAAAATTATTAAAATTAAAAATTATCAGTATCATTAAAAAATCTATTTAAAACGTCCCATAGAAGAATAGAGCACAGCCGTTACATACATTGAAGACACACATTTTGAAACAAGCTTTCGTAATAAAACGACATCTGAACAACAGATCAAATATTCACCAAAGTCAAACGCATTCAACTTGAAAGCTCAAGTTTGTGTCGTCACTATCAAAGAAACTACTATTGATGTTAAAACTTTATCGGCTGTATAACTCGCGTTACCTTTGATTGTTCGATCGTTAGTTTTAAATAGTAATTAAACGTGATAGGGCGTTTTTTACAGCGATTACGTTTTAATGAGTTTGCCGGCTACTGATCAGTGATCGATAAAAAAACAATTACAAAACCGGTAGCAGTGGCTCCCATTTGTTTTGATATCGACTTAATAAAATATTTTATTTATCAGTTATTAAACAACTTGATAACTAATTAAAATATTGTATTTCGACTCGCGGCTTAACCGTGAAGAAACAAATAGAATTTTAATTGACGTTAGTAGCATATGCTTGTCATATGACAAGCATGCAGACCGATCAAATGATGTTAAGTGGTCATATCCTTCAAATACAGCAGTACGTACACTGCTGCTTAACAGCAGTGATACCTTCGCAAACGAGCCTTCGTCATAGGGCTCTACCACCATTCAAAGAAATAAACAAAAGTAATGTTTTGCTTTATTAACAATTCAATACTGTGGTCTCGCACTAAGACACGAATAATAACACAATAAATTCAATATAATTCCCATATATTCATAAATGTATTAAAATACTCTGAGTACTTTTTTGTTTATTCAATTTTTCTTTTTCGTATTTTCTTTTTACCAGGCGAACATGAAAAGGTGCTCAAAACCGACAATCAGACCTAGTATTACTACAAATATTCCCAATATAACACAAACCTTACGGCTATGTTAGGCGTAGTTTAAAAGAATATCTATATACTACGAACTATGAACGATGAATGTTCACTGCAGCCCATGGACATCCACATCAAACCTCAACTGGGATGAAAGTCTTATCTGAGGTCGTATGTGGAT
>DWKW01003429.1:0-10022 GCA_018250115.1 Doberes anticus
GCTTTACGGCAGAAATAGGTGTAGCGGTGGTGCCGCCGCAGGCGAGTCTTTGACATAAGACTCTACCACCATCACTGGTGGTCTGAACGCTTGTTTGCAATTCTGTTAAAAAAATAGTAGTATCTATTAAGTCCATAATTTAGATATGATTATAAACAATCATTTTAAATATTAATTTGCGCGATAATAATATCACGCGCTTTAAAGGTGAAGGAAAACGTCGTGAGGAAACCTGCACGCCTGAGAGTTCTACATAACGTTCTCTTTGAGAACATGTGAAGAGCATGTGAAGCTCGCCAATCCGCACTTGACCAGCGTGGTGGACTACGGCCTAAACTCTCTCACCACTGAGAGAAGATCCGGGCCAAGCAACGGGACAATTATGGGTTGATGATAATGATGAAAAATCATTTCGAAAAATTATAGATACATGACCGGATTTGAACCCGGTCCCAGCAGCGCGAGATGTCGAGTTTCTTAACTACTAGGCTATCACTCACTCAAAAATAAGATGAAGATTATTTCAATCAAATGAACAGATGTTTAAATACTTACGAATGGTCTTATTTTTCCAGAGGAAACGAACTTCAAGGCTTGTATTAATAATGTGATTAGTTCTTCAGCTGTTTGGCAATCTGAAAAGAATTGAAATTATATCAAATATCTTCATAAGTATATGTCAGTCAACCCGCACTGGGCTAGCGTGGTGGACTATGGCCTAAATCCTCTAATCTCTGAGAGAGACCCGTGCCCTCTGATAATAATCGGTTGATGATGATGATAATGATCCACCAACATGTTACATGGCAAAGAATAATCTTTAGCAAAGAGTAATGGTTGGTATATACTATGTGATCAACTAGAGGGTACTACTAGCTTGGTCTGCACATGGCTAACTATGAATCAACAATCAACATTATGTAGATACTGTATGGAAGAGGAAACGACGACCAGTACGGTACAGTGGCCGCCATGACGGTCTAGCGTTCGGGGGGCATTGTCTTCGATTCCCAGATAGGCAGAAAATGAAATGCTTAATTTAGATTTTCATCCCATTCTGGGTATTTGTATTCTTGTCTCTGTGTATGGCAAATGGCACCCACAACCTGTTTAGGTCCCGATTTAGGCTCAGACCTACCCAAAGCATGATAGACTAGTGATTTAAAATCTCGATCTCCATCCTGTGGCTCAGGGTTCGAATCAAAACCAGAAATTTTTCGATGACATGACTGTGTGCATTAGAAACAATCATTTACTTTTTGGTGAAAAGATGAAATCATGCTCAAGAGTTCTCCACGTTCTTAAAAGTAGTTAAAAGGCATCAATAACTTAGCCAGCGTGGTCAACTCTGGTCTGTGATCTGATGAGGAATCGTGCTCAACAGTGGGACAGTAATGGTGATGACACGAAGTCAGATACAAAAATTTCCTGTACTGTTCTACTCAACACAAATAAAAATAAAAATCGAGACCCCTTTTGAAAATGCTTCTTCCCATGTGACATGAATGGGTTTGCGTGCATCTTACATACATACCTCTTAAGATATCCCACAACTTGTAAGTAAAATCGTTACTGGATCCACGAGCACACATGGCAGATAAGCAGTGCTTCAAGCTGCTTGTGTCTTCGGTGATAGCGAGGAACCCTCCGACTGGGCATTCCGCAGTGTACGTGTAGTTCTCAGTCTCATTTAGCAGTTCACTTAGACGCTTGGAATTGTTCAGTTTCTTCATACCGGTTACTATGTTCCTGTAAAAAAAGGGGCATTTAACTCAGCACTCTCTCCCGTTTATTCATAAAAAACTGCAATGTTATTTTTTAAATTAAGGAGCACAAAACAAGAATATTGCAAGCCATTTGATGTTAAATGGTCACATCAGCATATGGACATGCACATCCCACCTCATAGGTCTGAAGTCCTACGATATGTGATCCCCATATTTGGATGTGTATGTCAATGTGACTCTGGTGTCTGATGCATACACTGTATTCTGTCAAACTTAAACAACAGTGGTCACTCTGCTGCTTTACGGCAACATAGGTGCAGCAGTAATGCCGCCGCAGCAAAACCTTTCACATAAGACTATCACCATCAAGTCTGCCAATGTGAAATCCGTTCAATACGCTGGTAAAGTCCTGTAATCTCATAACAGATGTCCCACACCCAACAGTGGACAATAGTTTATTGCTGATGAAACTTACCTTATAACAGCAGTACTTAAATCAACAGAGCTGTGGCCTGCTGCAGTCATATCCACCAGCAACTGGTTGATATTGTGGAGAGAGCTCACAGATTTCCATATTGCATTACATGGACTTGCTAGGTGACCTATGATTACTTCCTGTTCCTGAAATGATTAAATCATCATCATCAACTCATTGTTGTTCCACATCTGAGCACAAATCTCATTTCAGAGATGAGAATACCAGAGATAATAATCAGTTCGAAATATATTGAAACAAAGCTACCTATAAAAAAAAAATTGTATTTTCTCTATCTGTGCTTTTCTGAGAACTAAGTAATCTAACGCCTTTTAGCTCAATGTAGTCTGCCTAACCACACTCATCAAACCAAAACAAAACAGTGTGAATAATGCCACCTTACAGCAGAAATAGGCCTGATTTCAATCATGATGCCACCATTGACTTCAACTCAAACATCAACTACATCATATTTATTCATTTATAATATAAAACTTATATAAGCGAAATACAGTGCCCGGGTTATCACAAAATCTCAAAAACTACTTGACAGATTGAGCTGAAATTTGGCAAGTAAGGGAGTAGATGTTACCTGAGAAAGGACAGGCAAAATAAAGGGGTGAAAAGGCGTTTGCGTGTTTATGTGAAAGTTCTTTTTTTTGTTGTTGAATGATGCATTAATTTTTGTATATAGGTAGACAAGTTAAAAAAAATCATATGAAACCGCATTGCACAGCTAGTATGATATAAACGGAATTGCAAACAAGCATGCAGACCACATACTTTTTTTAACTGTGTACTTACTAAGTTAACTTTACAGCTGATGTATGGCGTTATCATTGTTCTGGATGACCATCTGCAGTATAACTCAGTAGCGCCGCCATGCGGTGAGTTCAACAGCTCATCAGTGTTCAGAGCTCTGTATGTTATACCAGAGAGGATGTATTTGCAATCTATTGATATGTCCACCTGGAATTTGGTTAGAAATAAATAAAGTAAAATTTAACAAGTAAACAATCCGTGAACAGTAAGTAACTGTCAAAACACAAAATCTTACTTTTTATTTCTTTCATTACTATAGATTAGTAGCAAACAAGCATCCAGCCTGCATGCCTACAAGTTGCAGTTAAATACATTACAGAAAAGGGAGGTCTTAAGTAAAGATTCAAAGATTCAAAGATTTTATTGTAAACAAAAAACAAAATAACAATAACAAATTTAAACATAAACTACTGCTATAGTAAAAACTGTGTCAAAAGTGTGTAAAAACTGTGTGTGTAAAAAGTACTATTTGAGGTCATAGATGCGTTGTCACTTGGAATGCTTCTTATCCAGTTTATTCTACCTAATTGCACCCATCACACCAAAACACAGCAATGATCACACTGCTGCTTGACAATAGCAGCAGCAATTTACAATTGCTTGTAGCAGTAGCGCAGCTGCAGGCAAGACTTCAACATAAAACTCTATCACCATCAAAAATGTGTATGAGAAACAAACTATGATGTCACAATTTGTATGATTTCAAGTCAACTGGTTGATTTATTTATTTATTTTTATTCCTATATATTATCGGAATATCAAATAGGCATGTGGGTCATCTCATGTTTATGTGTGGGAACGAAAACCCATGGACATCCACATCAAACCTTAACTAGGATGGAAGTCCTATCAGAAATGATGTGTAGGTGTACTGCTATTCCTAAGGACAAGTTGCCTCCTATATAATGTCTTCTATTTAACTACAACCTTCACACTGAAAAACGGCAGTTCTAACACTGCTGATTCATGGAGTAGCCCCAGGTGGGCTTTTGACATAAGACTAATCCACCACCATTTCAAATTACATCAAAATCATACCTTCGTATAGCATTTTTTTTTATGTATACATTTTGCAAAGCCATACTGCCATTAAAAAAGTCTTACCATATCCTCTCCAATTCTTTCAAGACTTGCATACTCCATCACTAGATTTTCTACATCAACTTCTTCCAATGCCAAAGTCCCTTCATAATTTACAATTCCTCTAGCAAAGTGTTTCTCATCAGATTGCACTGTGAGAAGCAAAGGTTTACCATCATCAGATGGACTACACACAATCCACATTGGTAATGAATCATCTGGTGCAATATTTGAAAGATTTTGGTTGTAAAGATTTGCTATTTCCCTGGAAAAGAAAAATATTAAAGTTGAATGAATTTATATTTAACTAGAACTGTTCAATTTGGTTAACATTGGCTTTAAGGGCTAGTCTTAAAAATGACACCAAGCACCTGGGCGGGAGGTACAGATTCCTAGCTACTATGCTAGCACTCAATTACTCATCACTTTCAAAATGTGATTAGGTAGAGAAAACTGGACAGGAGGCATTCCAACATGGTCATCAGGAGAAGCAACACATCAGCATACATAATCAAATAGGAATGCAGCCTTTTTTGAGGTTGGATGTGGGCGTTGGACTGGGCTGTAGTGATCACATAACACCAGAGGTGGCTTGCATTTTGCTTCCTTAATTGGAATATTACCTTGAAAAACCTACCTTGCTTTCTCAATTTGAATGGGGCCATGACAAGTTTCCTCTTTCCGCCACAGCTGAGGTTCGTCCAGGATCATAGTGTCATCAAAGACTGTGTGCAGGCTGAGATCCAGTTTTAATGGTGAACCAGTTAGCTCCAGTTCCTCTAAAACACATACATAACAAGTATTATTTATTTTGAATTCATGTTCCAAATGAGCATGCATAACATCTGACATCTTGCTTCAGCTCACCTCTTCATGCAACCTCAGATATAATTGAAGTACTGTCTAAAGTTAGTCTCTTCCTCCATGCTACTCTGGAGATCTAAGCTGGAATGCTTCCTGTCCAATGTAAGCTGACTAATTAAAATATTAAAATCAAAACAAAGCTGTGCTGCTTTATTGCAGAAATAGGTGCTTGCTGTGATGGCATAAAACTTGTTGTTGGAAGTATTTTATTAAATTCTCCCCTTAGTTGTGAAGAATAAGCTGTGACCAATAGATTGATTGGCTTGATTAGTTCTAAAAATATGGGAAAAACAATAACAGTTAAGATAAAAAAAACTATATACCATCGTCGTTGCTTTTATCCTTTCTGTAATTTTCTTGAGCTGTGTTCGTCTGCTTCGGCTGTATAAATAAAAAACAAAAATATTCATATTTAGTTTCAAAATAAGGTTTAATAAACATAAAAATAAAAGATTTACCTTGAAGTACACAAGAACACATTCTTTGTTATTTTTCGTATACATTTCCACATAACTTGGGCTCGAAAGTTTTTCAAAAACATATTTAGGATAACTGTCTGATACTGGCTGGAACAACTGATTCATTTTAATTTGCTGACTTTATCTTATTAATTTTCTGATTTTAAAAACTCTGACAAATTTCAATTCAAAATTAGAATTCTTGCGGAACTTTTAGGAGCAGTACTGTCGGTTCGATTTTTGAATTTCTCGTAAGAACGTCAATGTCAATGTTTAGATGTCAAGTTAGAGATTTGTAAAGAAAAAAAAAATCATGTTCCATAAGTTTACCATAAGTTCCATTTGGTAAAATTTTATTAAAAATTAACAAGGAACAAATGCCAACTTTTATTACATTACCTACTATGTTAATACTATAACTTAATAAATGACTGATACTAATGTGAAATTAACTCAGAATCTTTTGTCAACAGATGGCAGTCTGCTGCGTGCGCATTCTTGTTTGGTTGCTAAGATATAAAAATAGATGGCTGTAGTCATTCTAGTCAATATAGTATTCCAGTATTTCCATTTCCAGTCATATCAGTAATAATACGTAGGACACTATTTTGTAGGAGGGAGTTTTCGACATAAGAGTCTTAATTACCTACCATTTATTATAATATTTTAAGCCAGGAAACCTATGAGGACCACGAAATCGGAAAACCTTCTTACAATACCGGGCCGGTTTACCGGTTATAATTAGGTACCAAGTTTGTTTTACACACAATAGTACCAACTCACAGATTAATTAAGACCAGATTTCCAACACTCTCTCAGGCTACCAAAACAACCTTAATATAGCGCATATCAATGCACAGAGTATTCCTGCACATTATTCTGAACTTCTGGCATCATTTAGTACCGCTTTTCTTGATGCAATACTAATATCGGAATCCTTTCTAAAACCCTCTCTCCCCTCAACCCAGTTCGCGTTACCAGGATATGTTCTCATACGTAATGACAGATTAGGTAAAGGCTGCGGAGGAGTTTCCATTTACCTTCGTGCCGATTTGCCATTTAAGGTGATAAGATCGTCTCCATCACTATACTCCGGAACAGCTGAATACCTGTTTCTTGAAGTTACAATTCGCACTACAAAATTATTACTAGGAGTTTTTTACAGTCCAAATCTTAATATAAATTATTTTAGTACCTTAGACGACCTATTATCAGACTTATGTCCTATTTTTGACCACGTGATCCTAATGGGCGATTTTAACACGTGCTTATTAAAAAATGATTCCCGTGCAACAAAACTGTATTCTTTAATAACTTCTTTTAATCTTCATATTCTTCCTCTTTCTCCTACACATCACTTTCCTAACAGTACCCCTTCTCTACTTGATCTTATGATCATATCTTCACCTGGTAATGTTAATACACACGGGCAGCTCACTTCTTCTTTTTCATATCATGACCTTATTTATCTATCTTACCGCATACGCTCTTCTAAGCGTAAGCCGCAGTACCTTACACTTCGTAGTTATAAAAACATTGACTTGGAAGCGTTGCGCCGTGATGCTGGGGCTATTGACTGGTCGTCACTGATTAATAGAGCCTGTGTTGATGATAAAGTGCGTGAATTTAACGACCAAATCCTCAACTTATACGACCTTCATGCTCCTATTAAACGAGTGAAAGTCAAGCGTAATCCAGCGCCATGGTTAACTTCTGCAATTAAAGTGCATATGGGACAAAGGGATAAAGCAAAAAGGAAATATAAACGTTGTCCTTCTGATCGAAATCTGTCTATTTACAAGCAATTGCGTAATCGCTGCAGTCGTTTATGTAGAGATGCAAAGAGACGCTACTTTCATGACTCACTTATTAATCGTAACTCCGCAGAAGTTTGGAAGTTCCTGAAGTCTGTAGGTATAGGCAAAACTCCTGCCTCTATTATTAGTGAGATGGATCTAAACGACCTAAATACATATTTCGCTTCATCGCCTGTCGCCTTGGATCCACTCACTAAAAACAACACTTTACTCGCACTGTCCCATTTACAGAAACCTGCCTGTTCTCCATTCTGCTTTGACGTAGTTACGATAGACGACGTAAAAAAGTCACTTACATCAATTTCTTCGACCGCGGTTGGAAATGACAATTTGTGCTCAAAAATGATCTCTTTAATCCTTCCCAGTATCCTTCCTATTCTTACGCACATTTTTAATTTTTCTTTATCTACCGGCACTTTTCCCTCAACTTGGAAACGGGCGCACATAATTTCCCTACCTAAGATAGCAAACCCTGTTTCGCCGTCAGATTTCAGACCAATATCAATATTGCCATTTCTTTCTAAAGTATTAGAGCACGTTGTTCACAGGCAACTTTCCTCATTTCTAATTGGTAACTCTCTCCTTAGTCCTTTTCAGTCTGGTTTCCGACCCGGTCATAGCACTGTAACAGCACTGCTGAATGTCACAGATGATATCCGCTATGCCATTGAGAAAAAATCTCTCACAGTATTGGTTCTGTTGGACTTCAGTAGTGCTTTTACTTCTGTAGATTTCGATATCCTTATAGGGATCCTCAGTTCTATCAACGTCTCTCCTTCTACCGTCACTTGGTTCGATTCTTATCTTCGGGGCCGTTCGCAGCGTATTCGTCAAAATGATAACTTATCTGAGTGGTGCGATCTTGCTGCTGGCGTGCCTCAGGGTGGTGTTCTCTCTCCATTACTTTTTTCTGTTTTCATTAATTCCGTTACTAAAGTTATATCATCCAATTTCCATCTCTATGCCGATGATCTGCAGCTTTACCGCCATTTCTCTTTGACAGAAGCTAACACTGCAATAAATGAAATGAACACCGATCTCCATAACATTCACGAGTGGGCTAAATCCTTTGGAATTCTAATAAATCCAAAGAAATCGCAAGCCTTGGTTATAGGATCTAAACATTATTTAAATCTTTTAGATACAAATAGTTTACCACCGTTATATATTAACAGTGCCACGATCCCGTACACAGACACAGCAAAGAACCTTGGTGTCGTACTCGACTCCAAGTTATCATGGCATGCTCACGTTAGGCAGGTGAGTCGTAAGGTTTATTTCGCTTTGCATTCGCTAAAATGTCTCCAAAATCTCTTGCCATTAAGAACCAAAATCTCTCTCAGTTTGTCACTTCTCCAGCCGATTTTAGATTATGCAGATGCATGCTGTTTGAATGCTACAGAGGAGATTTCAAATAAACTTGAGCGCTTGCAAAGCCTGTATGTATAAGTTTTATCTTAGGTTTATGAAAATTTGATCGTATTCCTCATCTTCGCAAGCATCTCAAGTGGATCACAATCCGCCATCGCAGAAATACCTACTCGAATCCTCTGTCTATTATTTAATATCCTTATAAATCCTTCCTCTCCTTCATACTTACGGAACCTTTTGACCTACAGTCGTCCTTCAATTGCACCTTGTAGATATTCTGTTAAATCCTTACTTAATTTTTACTCCCCACAAAACCTCGTCCTATTCCCAGTCCTTTACTTTTCAAGCCGTTAGACTGTGGAACTCACTCCCGTCTAATATAACTAATATATATTTAAATGTATTTGTGTACCTATATAGGTAAGTATAAGTATTTTATAATATCAGTAAATTTATTTATCTTATACCTACTGCGCACGCGAGATTTGCATCTCAAATCACAATTTCTTTCCCAGGGCTGATGGAAGAAATTTCAGTATGAAATAAGCAGTAGGTACCTACCTTTGTAGGTACTAATGTTATTATTTTTGTGTTTCTATTATTTTTTAACGTGTTCATAAATTGTTAAATACTTAAATAAATGGCATCATACCTACTATCTGCCTTCTTAATATAGTAAGAAGACAATATACCCAAGTATATTGTTTGTAAAATAAGTTATTTAAAAAAAAATTAAAACAGACCTCAAATCTAAAAAGTTCGATAAAACCGAAGAGAGTTGTAACAAATTTCACGTCAGTCAGTGGCCATAGGTACCTAGGTATCTCAGCCAAAAATAGTATTAGCGCTATGAGTATTTTAAATACAAACTGCTTGTTTTATTCTCTACACGATTTTAACAAAGAATAATACAGATAAGATCAGGTAAAAAACGACATAAACTGAAACAAGTCGTTCACTACATCACTACCTACTCTTCTAGGAAATAAATTGTAGCAAAGGTGTATTCGGACTTTAAATCTACAAATAATTGAATATCAGAAAAAATTCAAAACTAATCAACATTCAACTTCAATAAATATTCAATAACAAGAAACAACCTAAACATTATTTCTATATTGTTGATAATTTTGATGAAACTTGGTACGAAGTTGCATAGATACACCGACTAGTGCTTGCAAAAATTAGATGTAGGTAATTAGACGTACCTAAACGCAATTTTGCCAACTCGCTGACGCTTATAAATTTCGAGAAAAATACTTTGTAACAATTCACCTTGGTCTCCCTTACAATTGTTAGAGTGCGATGGTCCAAGGTTGGATATTGTATTAATATTATGTATCTCTTTTTCAATCACAGGTCAAGATGTTATTGGACCTGGTCATTTGGAAGGCTTGCATGGGGACAC
>DWKW01003430.1:0-10022 GCA_018250115.1 Doberes anticus
AGTTATTTTTTTAGCTACGGTGCGAGCTGCGATCGATTCGTGGTTCCCCCACCACCTACTTCGCACCCAGCGAATAGCAATATTTAATAACAAATCACTGATGAATTATATTAAAATAAATATTCTTCATTCCTATAAAATACTTAACTTTTAATTTGCCGTGTCTATGAATTGTCGCAATATTTGAATAACTTTTATTTTTACTGTCAATAAGATTATTTTTAGAATACTTTATACATGAAGATGTTTTTAATATAAATATAGGAATAACGTAATGTATCAAGATTTTCATGACATGTTTTTATTGCTAAACAAAGAAATCATGAATTTATATAAAGATAAGATGATTCTGTTAACAATGTTTACATGTAAATATTTTAGTAGAAAGTACAAAACTATTGATATTTTGTTTTAAATAAAAAAGTTGTAGATAAAGAATATGCTCAAAATTTTTGAATGTTACACTGTTTGTTTTAAAAGTACCAGCAACACAAAACCTTTACATAGTTATAGAAGAATATTAGTAGGGAACATTTTTATTGGTACACTTATCAAATCTATCTAAAATAAAACAAACGAAGAGATTTTGTATTATATTTATTGTCAATATATTTTATGTTAGTGTAGATTATCATGTTAGCAGAGTATTATGGAATGCAAAACAAAAACTATAAAATTTATAACAAAGTATCAGTCTTATGAATGTTACTTTTTTGTAAAGTATGGCACAAACAAAACACTTAAGTGTGAATATCAAAAATTACACCAGTGGAATTTAGGCGATTATCAAATAAAAAAAAATGTTATCAAGAATTGTGTTTCATTATGGGATCTTAAAAACACTAAAGCTTTTTGTTTAAGATTTAACGAATAGTTTCACAAATAAAAAAAGCATGTCTGGCCTAATTAAGTATCTACCTATATAAAAAAAACTAAAATTGTAATTGCATTGAAGAAAATTTGGAATGTAAATTACACTTAAACAAGGTTTATTCATTATTAATTGTATGATTAAACAATAAAGTTGCTAATAGTTGCACAGCATTCTACAGCAAAACAAGTTTTTAAATGTCATTAAGAAACTGGAATAAATATTGAGTAATTTGAACATCACATTTCATTAAAATAGACTGATGCAATAAAGTTGCCAACTAAAAAAGGCTTAGTTTAGGTTTGTACTTAAATATTATTAAACCTTATTAGCATAGTTTTCTATTAAATCTATAATAGTTAAATGCACCTTATGTTTTGCGACATCTAAAGCAGACTTTTGAGAGCTGTTTAACAAAGATATTTCTGGGTTATAGTTGAGCAACACCTTGGTTGCCCCTATATTTCCCATTTCACTTGCATCATGAAGTGCACTGTTGCCAGCTATATCCATTGCATTAATGTGAGCGCCATGGTCCAGTAACAAACTTATAACTTTTGCTTTATTATTCAAAGAAGCAAGGTGCAGAGGACTCTGACCTTTCTTGTTACAACAGTTTACATTTGCTTGGTTAAGAATTAGGATATTACAAAGCTCATCCAGTCCATAGCGAGCAGCATAGTGCAATGCTGTGAAACCATTAGAATCTGAGAAGTTTACATCGAAATCTGATAAGTTATTTTTAGTCTTCTGCTTACATGATAGACACTCACAGAGCGGATGACATGATTTGGTGCTTTCATTCTCACTATTTATATAGTTTTCATATTTAATGTTCATATAAAAGCAAGCAAGCTTAACATCTCCAAAGGATATTGCATGCAAAATCCTTTCAATTCTCTTCAAATTTTCAACTGTCTTTGATGCATTGTTGGAATCATTGTTTTTCATAAGTTTTTGCAATTGTAAAGTAACTGAATTGTCAGTTTTACAGTTCAAACTCTTGATATCTGAATTTGTTATATGAATATACTCATATAAGTTTGGGGTACAGGACTTTAGCACATGAAGTATTTTCAAGTTGTGAGCATAGTCAAATGCTGTTTTGCCATGACGATTCTGCAACGATGGTTCAGCACCATTTTCTATTAGTAATTTAGCTATACCCTCATAACCCCATTTAGACGCCATATGCAAAGGAGTATTGCCACTTTCATTAACACAGTTTATATTTATCTTTTTCCTGCCATGCTCTGCGAAATATATTAGAGCCTTAACACAACTTAGGTGGCCATTGTTAACAGCCAAATGGAGAGCAGTATTTTTGTCAATATTTTCTTTGTTTATATTTGCACCAGAGTGCAAGAGCAAGAGTAAGGCATTTTGATGTCCTCTAGAAGCTGCATAATGTAATGAGCTACATTCATTTAAATCAGTGACATCTATTTCTGCACCTATTTCAATAAGGACTTCAACTACAGCAGCCTTTCCATGAATACAGGCGACATGCAGAGAGGTTAAGCCATGACTATCTCTAGAAGTCACTGTTGGTGAGGTTTTAAGGAGATTCTTGGATATTTTAAAACAGCATTTTCTACAGGTACAAAGTGGGTGACAAAGTTTCTGATATAGTTCTGTTTCACTGTCATCATCATCATCCTCATCTAGACTATCATGTAGAGTGAATTTGAGAGCACTCCTCTCATTTTGTTGTATCTGGTCAAGGTGTCTTCTGTTTTTTTCCAATAATACCTGCACCTGCTCCACATGATTTGCTTTGATCAAATCAAACACATATTCCAATGTTTCTTCTCTATTACTTGTATCGGAAGTTGACATTGATTCAGTTAAACTACTTCGTCTTTGAGTTTGGGCAGTTCCTAAATTGTCTTCTGTGAGACTGCTCTCATAGTAATAGGCTTCAGGGTTGGGGGCTCCTGCCAAAGCACCAGACTGGATGTGTTCTATTACAGCTTCTAAAGTAGTTATGAGAAACGAGCTTTCATCTCCACCCTTACCCACTCCACTGAACCGAAATTCTTTCATGTAGGTAAGCTGACTGTACCAATTTGGTAAGCCAGATTTCATGATTAAAAACACAAAAACCGGTAACAAGTCATCAGCTGTCAGATAGACAACATTGTTACTACTATCTATTTTATTTATTGCATTCAAAGCTTGTTTTAAGCATAGTACTTTTTCTAGGACTGTATTATAGGTATCTATTTTGGAAAGTATTTCCTTTGCTTTAGGCACAGCGTGGTATAAATCTTTTTTGATATCAAGGTCTCTTAGCTGAATATCACACATGTTCCTTATCTTTTTATTGAGATGAGAATCTTCATAAGCGCAGCTTGTACAAATCGGTTTAAATATGTAATCAAATAGTAGATGTTGCATATAGCATTCTACTGCAACCTTAATGTTTTCTAGAATATGTTTAGTAGCTTTTGATTTTTCTCTTAATCGTCTATTTTGTAATGTGACTTGAAGGCACTGTGTGTAGAGATCACCAACTGTATCTCTCAAAGGTGCAATAGCTAGAGGTATTGTTTGATGCTTCTTCAAAAATATTTGGACACACAATTCTATTTGGTCAAGTACTTGACGGCCGGCAGCTTGTGTCCAAAGTAAATCTATGCAGTCATTAATACATGAAAGGTGTTCTTTAGTTATTATATTATCACCATTGGCAGTGGGTTCCAGTGAGGTTTCTATGCACCACACCTTGTATTTATTAAAGTCCTCAGTGTAGAATGTTTCTTCAAATAATATGTGAGTTTGTAGGGGCAGACCCTTTGTGACTTCGAGTGTTATGACCTTGTTAGCAACCGTTACTTGTTTCTCCGTAAGCGTACTGAAGTGCGTTTCTGGTAGCTCATCGCTGGGAACTAGAATATGAGCACAGAAGTCTTCGACTGTAAACACTCTGGTTGTCAAGCTCCCGACGCGAGGCACACAGATCACCCACGATTGTGATATGCAATGTTGAAATAAACTTACATACTCGTTCTTAAGCTCCGTGTAAAATGGATTATCGGAGATTATTTCGTCGTAAACACCTTCCATATTCCGTGAAGCTTCGTATCCACCGAAATGAGACGAGTGTGTAGTTGTTCGACATTTATCACTCGTTGCTCAACAGTTCTGTTTTTATTATCTTATTATGTTAATTCTCACGTCAAGCGAGTTCGGATTTCGGTAGTCCTATCAAGATAATTTTTGAGCACTGTTTATTTTGTGTTTATTATTTACTGTCGCTAATATATACTTAGCCCTCGATACTGATATAACCGATTGCTTCTTAAAACACGTTAAAACTGTTGTATTTTTACTAATAACTTAATTTTTACCCATAATTACCAGAGTACATTAATTTTCTGAATAACATTCAAAATTCAAACCAGTACAAAATTATGGAGTGAATTGAATTGAACGATCAAATCAAACAGTCGAATCAACTTTCTTTAAAAAATGTTGAGTAGGTAATAAGTAGTATTTTTTTACTATTTTAAGTAGGTACCCATTACCAAAATACATAACAATGTGAGTGAATGAATGACATAACATGATATGACAGGACAGACAGACTAGCAGCGTTCCACACATGAATACGTCGTTTGTGATTATGTACATAGATGTCTCACTATATCCGCAAGATTAAAATGAAAAAGTAATATGTAGTACTCGGCAGTTGGGATTGAACAGTGGAACGCAGGTGCATGGAATGGAACGAACGACATCTGAAGGTATTTATGTTATAAATAATATATGTTACACAATGTTTTGAAATTTGTAACATGTACGTAACATCTAATAATGATTCCAATTAAGTAAAATAAGATGTAAGTTAATTGTATTCTTACAGATTGAATGATAAGAAAGATAAATTTAATTCAATTGGCTATTATAAGCAGTACTGGGCATTTAAGTTTACGTATTTAAAATACAACAAGAATGGCTGAATATAAATACAAACTAATAGGTATTATTAAACACTCACATTCAAATTCAACATATTTCACATAAATGTTATATCATAATTAAAATCTACAGTTTAATATTTTGTTCTTGACGTATCTAGTTTGCTGAATCAATTTTATTCTTCGAGATTAAGGCACATATTATTAAAAAAAAACGGATAAAAGATCTATCCTCTGCCCCCTCGTCCGCCCCCAATACCACCTCGACCTCCGAAACCACCTCTACCTCCGAAGCCACCTCTACCTCCGAAACCACCTCTACCTCCAAAACCACCTCGACCTCCGAAGCCTCTGCCTCCAAGTCCTCTTCCGCCAAAGCCTCGTCCTGCGAATCCTCTACCACCATAACCTCTAGGTCCAAATCCACGCGACCCGAATTCAGGATACGCAATCCCACTGCCACCTGCGAATATTGGTAACGGATAGTGGCGGCCTGGAACAAAAATGATAATAAGAATTTGTTTTTATTTACCGACTTTCATAAACTAAAATCCGAAGTGAAAGTGAATCCAAACGATGTATATATCAGAGTATTTTACAATGTACTGAAAGCGTATATTGTTCTGTGCCTTTGATTGACTCTAAAGCCGATGAACTAACAACAGGTACCACGGAGTAAACATCTCAGGTTGAGGCCTTAAATGAACGAGCATCGAGTTTGGGATTGATTGCAAACTCGATTTTATCAGTGTTACAGAAGTCGAATTTGTATTACTTTCTGGACCGGAATGGTAAATTCTTGCTTAGCGATTTAAATAATAAGATGATTATGTTGAGCTCCTAACCCTGATATCGCTCGCTCTATCTTCTTCAATTACAGTTTACTGACCGCATATTTTTGTTGCCCTAGTACGGAGTAATATGAGATTTGATAGTTTGAGAAAAGAAATTCGATCGAATTTCCTATCATTTCCTACATCTACTAGCAACGCCCCTAGCATCGACAACTAAAAAATCATCGTGTCCATTGCTCGATTTCTTATTGAGCAACGATGAATTATTATGAAATTCGATTTGGTTTCTCGTAAACTGATAAAACTTGTACTTACTAGTTTATGATTTATTATTCAAATTAAACAAAATTACTTTCGTAACCATGTTAACTTTAGTTTCTTCTTCCCTAATTAGAAGTCAAATAACGTATCTTGTATTTGTACCGTAATCAGTCAGTAGGTATATTAGGCGTACTATATTTTTAGTAAGCATTTGATGGTAGGTGTTCACTATATTGTATATACAACGAAGATTAAATGATTTGAAACATGTGTTCTGTCTTTTTACAGGAATATTTTTACACGCTTCTTGAAGTAATCCATGTTAAAGCGTAATATGAAAGCCAACTCACCTCTGCCATATCTATACTGTCGTTTTACTCTCGAATGAGTGTTTACGCTGTATTTGTTCCAATGAATTTGGTTTTGATTGAATATTACATTGTCTAATAGATTAATCTGCGGAGGCTTTGTTTTTTCAACAGGATTACGTTGGTTAACAGTAGCATTAATGTTTCCATTCCCCATTAATAATATGAGGAAACCCAAGACGAGAATGTTCTGAAAACAAGGACTTTATGAAAATATTCAAATACCTGATTTGAACGAATAAATAACATTTTCATCAGGTACTATCAAACGTTGGCTTCAATATTTTTTAAAAATATTGAAGTAGTAGTAAACGATCACCACTTAATATTAAATGTTCACTGCCGCCCATGGACATCCACATCGAACCGCAAATAGCACTGAAGTCCTTATTTGAGCTCGTACGTTGATGCGTTGTTACTCCTGAAGACTAAATTAGAATGTCACCTTTCCAGTGTATTCTGCTTAGCTATACCCTAGCATAGCAGTTGTCACACTGCTACTTTACCTACGGCAGAAATATGTAGGTGCGCCTGGGTTGCGCGGGTGCGGTAGTAAACAAAAAAATATCTTCTCCCCTCTCAAAAAAATCTCTCGTGGTAATCGTATTAGCTATACTGCCATTACCATTAATTGTATATGACTGATTTTGCTGGACACAAGAGATTAGCTAAGTGAAGTTTTCTTTAGAAAGAATATTATTTATTGGAATAATAGTGACAGTGAATGCATAGTTACTTATTCTACGTCAAGAACGTGCTTTTTAAATTAGGTAAATTATTGTTATTGTAAATATAAATAGCGAAATATTCATAAAAATTAAAAAATAGTTGCGAAACATGTCACAAGATATAATGATTTATTAATACGAGCTATTTCTTTATTTTAATTTATAAGAATATAATTATGTAAAATAAATGTTCATTAATTTTCGCTAAGTACTTAGGTTTATAACTCACAGTAGTCCCCATGTTAAGTATACGGCACGAGTACTCTTTCATGACTGAACGATATTCTACATTGGTTTTTGTATTTTATAGATTTTTCTTTGACTTGCTAATTATAAGAATTCATGTAAACATGCTGAATGACAGCAGGACACTTGTAGTTATTTTGCCAATAAACAGGTTATTGACAAAATGACTAAACAGTGATGTCATTCTTTGATGAGTTGTTAATGCTATTTTTAAGTAATTGATAACAATAAAGGAAATACCCTGGATACTGGTGACATGTAGGTAAGTAGTGTTTATTGTAGTAGTAAGTAAACTGGATACATGTGAGTAGTGTTGTACTTACTTTATTGTGAAGCCGCTAATGACATGAAAAGCCGTCAGCAACAAACTTACATTCTCAATTCAAGATATAAATATACATATATATTTATACATATATATATAATATAGATACCCTTACTTTAATTACTCTCTGCATTAAGGTATTTTTGGAGACGGTGTATATACTAGGCGATAATGGTTTAGATGCTATGGCAAATAACAGCTCTTCCAAAAGTGTAAACAAATTTGAGGAAAAAGATCATCGACACTGCAAAATCTGGCACTTCCAAGAGTGCTAGTGCCTGTGTGACTTTGAAATACCATATTAAACTAGTACAGTTAGATATACCTACATATATTTGATTTATTAATACGAAATGTAAATCCTAAGTAACTAATAATTTTCCGTAGCGTTTCTTCTCGCAATGCACATTTCTTTTTGCCAGAACCAGTCACCGTGCTGTAGTATTTAGTTCTAAAGAAAATAATCAATCTAGGAAATAAGACATCTGATTAGAATTTTGATTTACATTCATTTAAATCAATTTCGTATGAGAGTCAAATAAGAGTTCGGTGCTCCCAAGTCTGGCACAAATAAACTACATGTAAATATACATGTATCTAAGATATGTATTTACATTCGCACGAGATAACTGCGGGCAAGTGTACTCGAATGCGGACGTTTATTTTTACCAACGAGCTTTGTTTGCACAGTTTATCACGATGTCTTGACCGCTTTGACTGGCTGTTGATGAACTCCATTCACTGATTTAAATGATACTGAAAATAAAATATATCTCAGGGATTTTTTTTTGGCCTTTTTTAATGCTGCGAGTGCAATTTTTGAAAGTATATATTTTAAAGGTAATATTATCCTTCAATTCTAAAACGACAACGCAGATGAATAAAATAAAAATAAATAGTATTTCATACTGAAATAATTTATGAGATTGTACACCTGAAGGAGCAATAAGTGTCGTTGAAATTTATATTACTTTGAGGTAAAATTTTCACTTAACTTATAAATAAAGATCTAAATTTCAGACGGATCCGCAGGCGTGATTAGCAATATAAGTGTTTTCAACTAATTTATTAAACTACGCACTTCTTCGGTAAGATAAAGTTATTTTGGTTCTTTTTTCACCGATATGTGGTAATAAAATGTACGTTGCAAAGTGAGTGATAGCTTATAGCGGTTAAGCATCTCGACCCCGCTACGTTGGGTCGATGTTCAAATCCCGGCACGCACCTCTATTTCTCGAAAATTCTTTTCAAATTTTTCGAAAGTATGTGCGTATTATTAATTAATTATCACTCGCTTTAACGGTGAATTGTGAGGAAACCTGCATGCCTGAGAGTTCTCCATAACGTTCTCAAAGACATGTGAAGTCTGCTAATCCACACCTCTCCTATCTCGGAGAGAAGATCCGTGCCCAGCAGTGGGACGAAAATGGGTTGATGAGGATGATGACGTTGTAAAGATAATATTGCTTTGTAAGAAAAATAAAATCTTGATCGCAAATATGTATTAAGATAAGCTTAATTCAACAAAGTAAAAACGTTATTCATGTACAAAGGCGTCTTGAAAAACTTCGAAATGATCAAACGCTTTCGTAACTTCGTTTCACGCTGGAGTTTCTTCAATTAACGATGCGAAACATTAATGAAAAATTTCAGACGAAAAATATTTTTGTTTCTGTGCTCTACTGAAGTGCTAATGATTTCGTTCATTAATAATTTCTAAAGGGAGTTTTCGCGAGCTTGCCTCAGCGCTGAAAGCAGTCATATCTTAAGGCAGCTTTTGTTCCGCGTAACTTCTCATAACCAACTTTCTGCCGTTTCCGCGGGCCATTTCGTGATAAGTAAGTCGAAGTGTTATTTAACTTCGTGTCAGTCTTTACAGATTGACATTCACACTACTCTGTTTCGTCCTTTTTCGCGTCTTACTAATCTTAAGAAATCCTTCGAAAAGTGTTGACTGTTGACTTTTAGATGTTTTATGAACTGTAGGTAAGGTAATAAAACTAGGTGTACTTTTTTCTACGATTTTATTAGGTTGCTTTCTTCCCGTTTTACTTATTTCTCGATTAGCCGATTGCTTACAGACTTGCAATTTTAAATACGGTTTTGAACTTGATGATAATGCAATATTAGGTAAGTGTGAAAAAAATCTGTTTCAAAAACGCGTCATTAAAATATTTTCCTATAAAAACTTAATTGATTGAATTAAAACGATAATTAGTCAAATTCTATGTTTACAGTGTATTTCAAAGCAAAGAAAAAGGCAGTGGGAAGCGAATGTTGTCACTATTCGTGTAACATCAAGCTTCAGCGTCAGGCAGGATCACTGTCACTCTCAAACTCAAAGAACTGGATCGGCCAAAATGTCGACTATGCATTTTTAAAAACATGGACAAGTATTTTATAAACATAAGTATACGATGAAGAATATATTTTTTTTATGTTAATAGAATAGCAAACGAGCATGCAGGCCACCTGATGTTAAGTGTTCACTGCAGCCCATGGACAT
>DWKW01003431.1:0-10021 GCA_018250115.1 Doberes anticus
GCTGCTTTACGGCAGAAATAGGTGTAGCCGTGGTGCCGCCGCAGGCGAGTCTTTGACATAAGACTCTACCACCATCACATTATTTATATTTGATATTTCATCGTAAATCGAAACATTTTTTTTATACGTAAGCATCAAAATCATATTGGTTCACGGAATACACAAAGATAGTGACAAGCCAGTTATCATAAGCATAACAAACCGAAAGATATATGATATTCGTGATCAGTATAAATAGTTTATGGATCGATTCCGAGAACATAGAATTCGTTAGAGTCTCTGTACTACTTGAGGTTGGCCGTGAATGTCTACTGGCTTCAGACCACGTAATATTAGCTGAGCTGCCGGCTATTTGGCTACTTCCTGTTGCTACTTCTATGCAGGCACGCCCTTTAGATTTACTTAGCAATATTTTGTATTGGTTAGTCGATCGCTGATGCATTCAAATAGAATATATGCTATAGTGTAGATGCCCCGTTATCCCTTACAAAGGCGGTTACACAATTACTGAAATAAATACATACAGTCCTTTTACACATGATTTTATGCAATTAGATACTATACAGTAAATTACACTAACGAACGAGCTACTTAGAATGTTAGTTGTAAGAGGAGAATTAATCAATAAATAAGTAAAACAATAATATTTAAATTTCTAGGTTCACGAAAGAAACCAAGAAGTACACAAGAATCTCAGAAGAAACAAGCCAGGCATTAAACTCAACGAGATACAGCGGCTTCCAAGCGAATACCAGCCACCACCAGGTTTCACGTTAGTGCCTGCAATCATCCGGGGGCAACCTTCGAGGGTGGAACAGGAAGCCAGTAGATTATCAAGGTAAGAATACAAGAAAAAAAATCCATTTCAGTAACTTACAGTTAAAATGGGAAAAATCCACTACACTAAATTCCACTAAACGACCGACAGAAGTCAATAGTTAAGTGAATGTAAAACACAGAAAAGACTTAGGCCAATGTATATTTTGAATTTAGCAGACATCAGTTGACGCTGGTATCATTATAATTACAGCATTTCACTAACGGTTAATTCGTTTCATTGAATGAAATCATTTAAGAGAATTTCATAAGTTTTAAATAAAAAATTGGTTACATTACAAATCATGAAACAGTAAAAACGACGTTATTTGGAATAATATAAATTTTGAGTACGTAAACTAAACCATTCTTTCTCATTCATGCTCTCTGCTACTGCGTATTGGAAAAGTCCGTCACCGGAATACTTCAATTGTCCAACCGCTCGATGGGAATCTCCTCTTAAAATAAAAAGAGACCTGAATTCTCCCAGGTATGTCCTTAGCTACAAGTAAATATAAAAACAAAAATAAGTTTTTTCTAAGAAGAGGTCAGCAAACAAACATGAATGCCATCCGATGGTAAATGGTCAATGTACTCTTTGGCATACACGCTTATTTAAGCGTGTATCTTAATGACCTAAGACGTATCAGAGGTCGTATACGTTGTTACTCCCGAAGACAAAGTTAGAACCTTCTCTCTTAGGCTAACCAGCATTGGCGATCGACAGACGCTGGAAGTCGAAAAATTAAAAAAAAAATAGACTAAGTATTTTTCTAAAATCACCGCGAATAACTAGTAGAATTTAATACAGCTACTACCAGCGCAAGCTAATATAGACAGTTTCAATATTTGATACAAGCTATTACGCAACTTAACCGAGCTTGAAATAGATTTTCAATTTACGTACTAGTGCTTGTTGGAAATAACAAATATTTTGCAGCACGGATTGATAAATATAAGTTACTTTTAGAATAATACGTCCTAAATAGGTACTGAATATTTTAATAGTGATTAAATCACATAGACTTTGGCAATAAACGTCCTAGTAAAATCTTTAGTTTTTTAGCATTTAAATATTTTTATCAAACACACATGGGCTGTAGTGACCATTTAACATTAGGTGGTCTGTATCCTCATTTGCTACTCTATGAATATACTTATGAAAAAAGGTAATTATTAAGCGCTTTATTTGGAATAAAACGGTTAAAGTTCGGTTTGATTTGAGTGGTCAATATTTGTTGACTAATATGTTGTACTTCTCTAATTCACTGCCCCAATAAATGTTCCTATTGGAGAAGTGTAGTAGCGTATGATTCAAACCTTAAATGTCATGAGACCCGTACATAGCAGCGAAACAAAACGCACTAGCTTTACTGCTAAACGCAGCAGCTAGTACGTTGCCGGATTTGAAGTAGAGCTCTTTTTACGCCTTTTTTAGGAAACTGCTAGTGGTAGAATGCGCGTCGCGTGAAGGCTTTCCTTCTGTTTGAAGGATGTGGTTAGGAAGAATACACTTAATTTTTTTATTCCAACTTAGACCTCTGGAGTAATAAGTGTAGTAACGCATTCACGTACGACTTCGTATAGGACTTCGGACCTATTTGATGTTGGATGCATAAGTCCACGGGCTGTATTGACCACTTCACATCATGTGGCGTGCATGGTCGTTTACAATTCCTTTACGATATAATTTTATAATTTCAGATACCATAACCCAGAGCCGATCTACCGCGAAGACCGCCACTTGCAAGCCAACCAGAACTGGCAGAACTTGCCGTGCAGCCGCCAATGTGGCGGCTTAGTCAGGTACGAACAATACGACCTCAAACGATACTGGCCTTAAAACACTTAGTAATTGCCTATTCTGTTTATGCTTACCGTCTGGAGAGAGAGAATGAGATGGTATGATATCAACGTTTTAAATATAATAGTGATGCTAAAAGAGGAAAATGAGCTATACTCTAGCTACACTTTTAATTGAAAAGCACTTGGCGAGGAAAAGTCTTTCTGTACAATATTTGTATGTCTACTCATATTTGTGTAAAAAAAACTGTCCATTTTTTATTTGCAAATCGTTGGCACATTGCAAACAATGTTCGAGAGGCACCGGACACTTTTAATTTGGTTCGGTCATAGATAACGGCAAATTTTGATTTCCTTGCTTCATGTTAAATGGTGTTTTTTCCGTAGTTACCGTTGAGTAACATTAGTTAATAATTGATCTCTTAAGAGGCATTTGAGGTGGTTTAAAATAATAATAATCATTTTGATATAGTATATGTCTCGACAGTTCTA
Source organism: Doberes anticus (assembly GCA_018250115.1). Classification (NCBI taxonomy): domain Eukaryota; kingdom Metazoa; phylum Arthropoda; class Insecta; order Lepidoptera; family Hesperiidae; genus Doberes; species Doberes anticus. Next base: position 3,112 of record DWKW01003431.1, read on the forward strand.
TTGAAAATCTCTGAAAATGCAAGGACTGGAACTTATCTGGGATTTTTGTATCAGACCTTTTGAAAATGAATAACTTGTCTTATGAAGCTGACACTCAGATAAAATCCTTTATCTGAACGTCCACTACGCTGAGACTATTGCCGCACCTATTTATATAATAAAACAGCTACTTACTCTTCTATGTTTGGGAGATTGCTTCAGAAAATGGTTTTGTTTTAATTTCGAACTTGATTTTAAAATGAGAATATGTATTAACGGGATATTACTTCGGTTGTTAACGTCACGTACGTCAAGTACGAGAAGTTAATAAGAAAATATTTTTTAACAATAAAATAATAATTATTGTAACATAAATTCATTCATGTTTATCACATAAAAAGTACACTCGTTGTTTTCTACAGCTAAACAAGTTGTACACTTATTAAGCTAAATACAGGAAAATATTTGTTTCATTCGGGAGTTAAACTGGCTAGAAACAATAAATTTCTTTTTAATCTATGCAATTATCTTTCGAATGGTAAGGCAGAAAGGTTGTCGTCGAATTTGAAGTTTCGTGTTTGGATAGTTGTACTATTAGAGAATCATCACTACAATACTTTTTATTATTTATTGGTAATTTTTTTAATTATTTTTGGTTTGAATTTGATAGCGTAGAAAATAGTAGAAAAATATAAATTAATTGTTAAAATATTCCACTCGATCCAAACACAGTACCTTATCTGTTATCGTATACTTTGAAATTTATTCACGATTCAGCAACTCGATTTACAACTGTTAGAGCAAGTGGGACGTACGCCTACTGGTTTGAAACGTGAGCATTGGCAGACTGCACAAAACAATCAACGAAATTCGTACCAAAGCATCCCATATCCATCACTGATACTGCTTCTAATAATATAATAATAAGTTAATAGAACCTGACTATTATATGAAATATTAACGTCTACATTTGCAGGCATCGCGAAACATGGTCTCACACTATCCATTTTTAATTACAGCAATAAAATTAGCGAGTTGGTGAAACAAACTCAAAAGTCGGAGCCGCCTCCCAAACTAGTGTATAGTCCTGCTTACGACCCCGAGTCTGACCTCCGGAAGATCCTCCGTAACTCACCGGAGATTCTAGCCACGCCCATTTTCAGCTCCGATGACGACTACACAGAGGGCCCGTTCCGCTTCAAACAACTACTTAGACCCACTTTAGGCCCTACGGAAAGTTTACGAAAGAGAAAAGTGCGGAATTCGTCAGGCCAAAGCCCTTGGATGTCCGATAGTTCACAAGATAGCTCTAGTTCTAAGCAGGCTCTGTATAATAAGCGACGACCACAAATCAGTATGGGCGTTTATTATAACTAATTTATATTAAACTAAGTTTTATAGTGACTACGTTGGGTCCTTTCAGCTTTTGTTGGGATTCGGATCAAAAGAAAACTTTCGAGAAAGCCAAGTACTTATCAGACCAAATTCAAATGGTCTAAGGATCTCAAATTATAACTAAAAAAGATTTGTACTGCTTAATACTAAGAACTTCTATTAGACCAACTTTGACCCGTGAAATGATCCACTTAAAACTTTCTTATGTAGCAATTTTAACAATGATTTCGTAAAATTAAAATAATAATAAGTGCTTAAAATTACTTATTTTTTGGCAAATTTAAAGTTTAAGAATCCTTTCCATAATGCTTAAGTATTAAAGCATTCAGATCTATGTGATATTTTATAATGTCACAAAAATAATTTTAATTTTAATCTTATTAACATGAATGTACTTGCAATTATTAAATTGTCTTGAATTTATCTCAAATTTAATGCAGTTGATATGAATGTATCGGAAAATAAAACAATCGAATGATTGAATAATTTAGTAACAATACGAATATTAATTATATCGAAGATTATTGATGAAAGTTGTTAGAAATTCAATTTACAAAACTAACTTAATTTAAGTCTTCTGTCAGTGAAAAGGGATTTTTTTTAAATTCCTTAATATAATTATGCAATAAATTAACAACTTATAAAAATAATAGAGTTTGATTATATTTAAAAGAATTCTTTCTAACGTCCACAAATATGTATAAAATAATTAAGTACTGCAATAATTTTACTACGCCACCTAAGGTTTATACATTTTAATTTTGAAGTGAAGATCACCAAAGTGTTTGTTAATTTTATAGTTAAGTACATAATAAATATTTGTACTAACATTGTTATCTAAAAAATTGTTATCAAGTATGTAGTTAGTTTTAAATTGTAAATGCAAAATTTTAATGAATTACGCCTGTTAAATATTCGGAAGATTTTGTAAAATTTGAATAATCATTTTTATGTATCTGTATGTATAAAATCTGTATTTCGATCGTGTAATCGATTATACGCCTAGATCGTGTTGTAATAAAATTATAACTTACTGATTTTTAGATACTGTACATCAATAAATACATTAAATAAAAATTATAATTGATAAAGTCAAGGTGACTTAACAGTAACACACGGTTCTAATATTTTATGTTCTATTAGCATACTAATTGATTCTCTCGACTCGTTCGTATTCTTTATTGAGCAACAATGTTAAAGAAATTATTTTTAGAACTTATGAAATTAAAATCATTGACAAGTTTTGTGATAATGTGCCAATGAATATGCATAAGATTTGTAGGATATTAAGAAACTTGAGTATTGTTATTTCTTATAATCTTATAAGATTAAAATAAATAAATAACGTTTAAATTATTTTAGTTTTATTTAAAATCCAACTGCTGAATTTAACCATCCCATGTACAAAAAAACGATGGAACGCATCAAAACAACCTATCAACGGAATCGATAGCCCAGTAATACCGAATTCCGCGAAAGTAGGTTAAAAAACTACATGTGTACGTTTATAATTGGTGTAATCAAAACAAAATAAAAGCATAGTGGTGTAGTCTAATATCTTCACGAGCGTAAACGGCGGCGGTGTGTACGCACGGCGCGGCCACGTGACCGCCGGCGCGGCAGGCGGCGGCGCGAAGAGCGCGCGCGCACAGTCGCGCCCGCGCCATCCGCCTGCCATGGCCGGCCTGCCCCGCGATGTCGACCTCTCGCAAATAAAGACCCGCTCCATCGAGAGAACGTTACTCCCACTCATCAAGCAGGTACGACACCCTCGCATGCACCGCTTTTCGCTTCGCTCGCGATCTCCCTCTGGCGGACGGTTCCGTGACGTTTTGTCGGCTTGCGATTTTTGTGACAGTGGGCACGCTCTAACGGCTGACGTCGTCGGCTTTTACGCTGTTCCACAATCGTAGAACTATTTTCGGAGCGCGCTTTCGTCGACCGACGACGTCGCTCGGCGAGTCTCCCACGTCGGATGACGCTAGAATTTCCCGCCCCGGCGACTATCTGTTGCACGGGAGTTCGCGCAGTCGCAGAGTTGACGACCGCCGGAGGCGCACTATTTGAACGACTCGTCTACGAGATGCAAGAGAGTTGACCCCGCATGGCGTAGAAGCGTTACTTTGGCTTCTGTCATGTAAACGTAATCGACGGTGCACGTGGCAAAAGTTGTAGGCTAGTTTTGGAAAAAGTTGTGAGTCGGTGGAGGACGACGGCGTCGATGGGCGGGCGGCCACGTGCACCGTCGGAGGGCGGGCGCGGTGGCGGCGGAGGCGGCGGATCGATGCCCCGGGCCCGTCAGTGCCGCGGCGAACGCGGGCAGAGCGGCGCGGTGCCGCAGCAATACGCAGCGCCACCGTCGCCACGGAGCACGTGTGCGCCCCCGCGCCAGCGCGCGCTCACCCTCCGCGCGCGCCTCGCGCTCTCCACAAACATGGACGCGCTCTCCGATGACGACGAGTACGCGCGCCGGGAGCCCCAGGTACGTTCTTGGGGCAGGTCGTGCACCTCGTGCTCTTCTTTCCTGTTCTGAGACGGTGGCAGACTAATGTGCCTATCGCTCGGTTAGATTGAGGGAATGAGGCGCAACAAGTAGTCATAATAAAGAAGCTTGCGTGCATTGATGACCTTGATTAAAACTTTCAGCCGCAGAGGTCTTACGTCGGTCCTCTGGGTCTTGGATTGGCGAAAGGCGTCTTAAGCTTTTAAGATCGTGATCAGCTTTTATATTAACGCACGACTTGAGAGAACTCCTATATAATTTAGGGCAACGTTTAAGTTAATAAAAAAATTACAAAATTAGATATGTCTATAAATCCTTACGGTTAATTAGTGTGTTAAAAGTTTAAACTTTAAATTTCATGGTAGGTACTTTTAAATCCATCTTAGAGACATCTAATAATCTTGGGTTTTCTTTGTAATGTTGAAGCACTACAAATAAAACATTCAACCACTTTTTAGTAGTGTAAGACAATAACAATGTTATGTAACAATGTATTGATTGACAATTTTGTTACTTACGTGTTTCAAAATACATATTATGTAGATACCTAAGCACATAATACAAAATATAGCTAAACACAGAATATATTAAAAAAATATCATATAATAATTATAAAATCACAAAAGTCATAACATACAGTTAAATAATGGACAGAATGTTTAGTTATTTGATATAATATTATTACGTCTTTTAAGTTAAAAAGTATAAAAATAGCAAGTTCCACCTTTCGGTCAAGGCGCGTTCTTTGTCCACTACCTAGGTACACCTATTTACATTAATAAAAAAATGGATAAGGTAAGTTTTTTTAATTGAGTAACTTCCATTGATTTCATTGAGTTTTACTAGGAACAAATGAGTTCCTATAAAACACTGAAAGCCATTAACTCATGACCTTTCGCCTACATACATTAATGCGTTATGAGCAAAATAAATCAATAGAGAACTTATGTTCAACCTATTACTGTTTTTCTCTCTGCTTTGGAGCAGATTCGCAATATTGGTAATGCGAGTCACGATATAATTAACAAATTAATTAGAACTAGTATTCAAATTTCACCGATTTCGAAGCATTACGAGCACTGCGGTAACAGCTACTTACGGTTACATTTCGTTTTGAAATTAAGCAGAATGCTCATACTCAAAGCGAAGACATGTACAATACAATATAGAAGTGATATTCCATTTCCATGCCCTAATTTGCATGAGGTTGTAATTTTAAAAACGTTACCTAAAATTAAGTGTAACAAACAAAACAGTGCGTATCTACATTTTTCTGGAATTGTATTTCTCATAATAAATATATTGTTTTCTCATGATACGATAGGTATATATTAAGAAATTTATAGCTACGTTAATAACTAGAAAACAAAATTTACTCTTCGGTACCAGTAAATTTATAAGGTGATGGGTAAGTTACTCAAGAGCTTTCGTTTGAAAGACTAAGCTATGAGACAGATTTTTAAACACAAGACAGTTAAAAAGGTTATGCAGATAATGGAGATACTATAGAGAAAGTGGTGAGAACTTCGTTTGAGTTAGTTTGACTCACGGATGCATAAAGGTTTCAAAGAGAATTTCAAATAATTTAAAAGTGTAACTACTACGAATATTTTCACACTAACAAATTACAGTCCCGAGAAGTTGCTAACCGATGTTATATTAAATTGTTGGTATTAAATGAATCATTGCGATATCTATCATTTTCCTAGGGATTCGGCCGGGTCTAATAATAAATACTTTGAACTGCTAAGCTGAAATAGGAAATGCCAGTCGCAACGGCAAAGTAATAAATATTTCCAAATGCGTCATAAAATTAAGCTTTACTATCTCATAGTACATACAAAAGTTGGCATAGATTTGCAACGCATCCACGTATGTCCTTCGATAAGACTTCGTACCTATTTCGGATAGGATGTAGAGGTCCTGCCGTGACCACTTAAAACCAGGTGGGTCTACATGCGTTTGCAACTTATTTAAGATTTTTTTTTTAACTTGCAAGTAAAAAATTCAGTTTCAATACGGGTCAAATTAAATTACGATTATAGCAAAGGTTTTCAAAAATTATCCGTCGACTGCGATATCCGTCAAAGTGTTCTCACCCGGAACAAGGACTAACCCGGAATATGTGATATTTAATCAGTATTTGGATAAAATAAAAAATAAGATAAAATACATGAATAGATAAGTGTACTGCTGTGTTTTGGTTCGAAGGGTGTGGTTAGGCAGAATACACAGAGCCGGAGACAACTTGATCTTCGGGAGTAGGTAAGTACGAGTAGTTGGTATCTGTTCTGCAGTTTTCCATCTAATTAAACTCCATCAAACGAATAAAAAGTTGTACTTAAAAACAAAACGATTTTTTATTTTTCTGCAGTTCGTTGTTTAACTCGTATCAAACAAATTTTTATTCTTATTCCGGGTGGCCACCCTTCGACGAACGATCGCCGGTTGCACTGCAAAGGTCGTCTTAGACTGCGGCACGTTAAACAAGTTCGTTTGGAAGGTTTAATCTTTATGTAATTTTCCCATACATCACGTTTTGATAAAAAAAAATGTTTATACATATATATAATTTTCGCGTCTGACGTATGTTTATTCTTATGCTTATAACAATTACACATAAGGCTAACATTTAAAAAAACAAATTGTACACGTCACAATACATAGAAACAGCTACAAAAGTCAAGCGAGCTGCTGATCCCAAGCAGGAATATCATGTATGGAGCGATGGGGAAGTATGAAGAATTTAGTACATTTTCCCATCGATACCCACGGTTTCTTTCAACAAGCAAAAGCGGGCAAAAACGCGCAAATTCGCCGCATCCATCGTACCAAGACAGCGTCCTCAGCTGCGACGTTGAAGGTCCGGCAATTTTCAGTGGAGCTGGCCACTCGATAAACATCGAGTGCACTACGGCCTATACAGATCTAACCTCATATAGATCCGAAATCCTATCTGAGATCATACAAAGATGCGTTCCTACTCCCGAAGACCAAGTTGTCTCCGGCTCTGTGTATTCTGCCTAACCACAC
>DWKW01003432.1:0-10021 GCA_018250115.1 Doberes anticus
TATACGCCCAAGCATAAATAGCTCGGAGTGGGTATCGTAAACGACGTCATAATATTGAGAAAAATCGTTATTATCTGGTTCTCCACCAAACTCAAGAGCTTTTACGGGAAACGATTTTTTTTAACTCTAAAATATATTGAAGGAGTAGCAGACGAGTACGCAGGCCACATCACATGGCCTTCAGTGGTAAGTGAAACCCATGTATATCCACATCCAACCTCAAATAGAACCGAACTCAAAAATTATAGAGCAATTTGCAGTTTTGCAATACCTCACTACATTTCGCCATCTCCAAGGGTTTCCTGGTGGAGAATGCCACCAGGCATTAAGTGCGCCAAGTTTACAATAAAGAGTAAATACACATAAATTAGTCCTATCAAAGCAATGCGTTACTGCCATGAGGATCAAGTTGGAAAACCTCCTGTCCAAAGTCGTCTGCCAACATTAAAGCAGAAATCGCCATTTAAATCGTTATGTCAAGTCGTTTCACGGTAAATATATTCTTATAGGCAAAAAACGCCCTATATTGAGTATCCAAGAAATTACTTCTAAAACCACATGATAGCAGAATGCAACTTTCAGTCATTAAAGATTGAAAAGACGTCGAAAAATGAAACCCATGAAAAATAATCACTAAATACGGTTTTTATGTCGACTTTGCTGGTGTTATTCAAACGGTAATATATCGGAGCAGATCATAATATATTTTGTATACAATTAAGATGGGACATTGCTCTATTAGGAAGAGGAAGAGAGTAGCATCACGATTGAGCGCGGATCAACGTTCGAGAGTTCACATGCGTGGTCGCACCATTAGTGACGAGTCATTGTCTCCTGGTACTTGCCCACTGTCATTCCTATTGTAGTTTGTTGTAGGCCTAAAAACATCAATGCAATTTCAAGGTTCATGAATGCAGTAACAGCTCACGTTACGAGTGTAAATTCCGTAAGTTCTTTGAAGGGTTGACTTGTTGGTTCCGTCCACTACCACTACCTAGTGGTAGTGAGTACCTATTCAACATGGACAAATTATACAGTAAAAGGATTAAACATTAAATATAAGTACAGGTTCTTTGGTTACTTATGTTTATTTAACTATGTATTTAATCTTTTAATCAACCGATTCCAAACGTACTTGAAGCGATCCAAAGGGAAGGTACACTTGATTCAGATTAGATTTTGCAGTCGATTGGTTGAGTAGTTTGTAACTTAACTTTTTCCATTTTTGTTACATAACTTTCAAATTATTTAACTGATAGTTACAAAAACAAAATTTCATTCGTTTGAGAGATATTATCATGGTCGAAATTTTTACTATAGTTTCCAATGTTGACCTTCTACTACATATTGCTGATTACATATTTAATACACAGCGGGAAGTTTTAGGGAAGTCTACAGGTTGACCAGTTTCCAGATTTTTTCCTTCCTTGTCATTCTTTCTGTCCATTCGCCACGATACAAAAATCTTTGTGCGGTGTTATTAGTATGTTTTAATTATTTATTTTACCAAATGGAAATTATACATAAAAGCTCTGTAGAAACTAAATGAAATATAAAGTGTGAATTATGCCCTCACAACCGCTCTCTAGAGCATAATTAGACTAGTAAAAAGCCACTTGCGTGTAAAGTCGCTAAATGGGCTCTCACTGGCGCTATTTACTTAGGCATTTGGTCATTTATGCCGACTTGTTAGTTCGCTCTACATGCACGTATTTTAAGGTTCAAAAGTGCACTTGTTATGATTAGATGTTCTTTACCAAATTTTTCTTGCATAAAATTTCCTTTGAAAGTCATTTTATCGGATAAATTAAGATGAAATCCTTCATAGAATGTTTTCCTCCGTTTGTTGGTGCTTTTAGCTTTTTTTTTAAATTATTATGTAGAATATTCATACCAATTTAAAAAAACATAAACTAATGCAACGTTTATACGACTATTCTAAAGTAAAGTATAAAATAAATATTTATTTAAAAAAAAATGTTGGTTCTGTTTCTGCTGGTTTAATCTCACGCCGGAAGTGAAATGTTGCAACCATTAATTTACATTAATTTAACAGCATTATTTAGTTAAAATGCCTCTTTTAAACATATAGTTTTAAGGACACTAAATATCTTTGAATTGGGACTCTTAATAGCTTTTTTCTTCTAAAAACTCTGAAGATATTTTTATTTATTCTCGAAATTGCTAGCTGTGCAATAGATACGTGTCGACTCAAATATTTGTTTACGGCAATATCGGATTTCAATGTCTGTGCATCAGAACGGTTCGCTTGTAATTAGGAAATTGATGTCTATTGTATTCAACGCTGCGGCATTTGCTTTGTTTGCAAACAATACTTGGAATGTGGAATATTTAAGGGACTCAGGTTCTATGGTTGGAGGCACCGGTATTCGGTGTCGGATGATTTAGCTGAAAACATAGGTACTGTTATTTCGGAGCGATCTAGCTGGGTAAATACCTAAGGAAAAATTAAAACTAAACAACAAAATACAAAAATGGTTTACTAGTTATTTTTGTAGTAATTTAAATAAAATGCATAAGATCATGAAAGATATCTCATCGTGTGAGTTTTTTTTTATTCCAACGGAATAGCAATCGAGTATGCAGACTAACTTAGAATGTTTAAATAGGAACGTGTCAAAAAAATGTTCTACACCGGATTTATAGAACATAAAAATCTCGGAAAAAATCTATCTGAATATGTTTGCTATAATATATGTATGTATATTTATGAACATATTGAACTGACTGGTATTTTTCACGAAGAAGAATAAGAATACATTTAAAAAGAGTTTACATATAAAGCCTTTAATTACACAATATTGTTGAAAAATACTTAGAATACGACAATTATATATCATTACGGTATTGAACCTACTGAATATACTCTGATAACAAACAATACAGCTAACTCCGCCTTGACAGTGCGATATATCAATGATTATGGGTTTTATTGGTTCTGTGCTTGATGGAGCGTAACACTGCTGTCTGGCTGAACATGAGAGGGTCCGCGATTTCGTTGAGAAATTACCGTTTTTATGGCTAGCGACACTGTGAGAATACAAACGTCCAACTCAAACGATTAAACGATAGCATTCCGTTCAAAAACTGTCGATAAATCAACTTGCTATTTTTTGCCATCAATTCTTTAGAGAGGTTTTAGAAAAGATACACAGTTCATTGGTGAAGTGTTGATGATATAAGCTTGTGTAGAGATTATTAAGATGATTAAGTACCATTAACCTTTCTGTGGTTCATCAGGTTAATGAGTTCTCGACGACTAAATGACATCTAGCCGAAGCGTCCACGCTCAAGTAGCTATTAAATTGTCACTGGCCAGACTCGCGTGCGCTGGAGTGGTTACATAAGTATGGACATAAATCAGATAATTAAACCCCTAGCCCTTATTAACGACATAAATTACGCACCCCGCGGCTCACTCCAGATGTGATGTAGGATTAATAAGCATAACATATTCAACCGTTAATCTGGGGATAAACCTTAGCGTGAGTCTACCTAAAAGCCTGTGAAACAAAGCGGTAATCTCGCAGGCTTCCACGATATTAACTCACCAACCGAAATAGAGATTTAAATGTCAGGGATTGATGAAACGAGAGATATTGCAAAATTATTTTTTGTTAGTTAGTTTTAGAGTGTGTATCGAAATATTGATGGAAATTATAAAATTTAAGCTGTCAGCACTGGTATCCTATTTTTAGTAATAGATTTTAGCAATTATTAATTAGGCAGAATAACTAATATCTGTGTATTTATCTTTGCTTTCTTACTTTAGTACATTGCTGAAATTTTTATAAAGTGCCTATTGAATATCTACGATAGAAAAAAAAAATCATTAAAAACTGACACCCTTGAATTTTCCATGTAATAAATACGTCAACGTATATTTTTTAATTCGGCATAATCTTATGAATATTTAAAAACAAGATTCTGTTAAAATAAAAAATTCGGGCATAGGAAATGGCAACACGCATCGGCTCTGTTTATAACGGCGGCTATTACGAGCGTAACGAGTGAGTCATCTCCTATCATCGTCCTATCGGCCATTTCGTGCCATATGTCTTTAGGGGATGAAATTATCAATGTACCGACGCTATAACTGTGGCAAACATGGATAATGAAAGGCCTTTCGTTATAATAACATAGGGGCACAAGCAGTCATTAGTACTTATTGAATTTTAGAGCCAAAAAAAAACCGTTTGTATGTGGGTCAGGGGTTACGAGCTCGCGAATGAAATTGATGTTATTGTACGGGTACGTAATTTATCAAAACGCCCGTCGTCTATCCGCCTGACTCTTATCGTAACGCTACAAACTTATCCGATGAGAAGCGTCGTCCAATTACATTTGAACACATCTGTCTTTGAATGTCTTACAGTCTTATGTCAAAGGCTTTGCTGCGGCGGCACGACCGCTACGCCTACTTCTGCCGTAAAGCGACAGTGCTTACACTGCTGCTTTTCAGTTTGAAGGGTGTGGTTAATTAGAATATTATACTGGATAGGAGGCGTTCAAGCTCAACCCTCAGGGGTAGCAACGCATCCACGTACGACCTCAGGTTGAGCACGACCCTATTTGATGTTGGATGGCGATGGGCTGTAGGACCACTTAACATCGTGTGCCTGAATGTTTAGTTACTATTATTTTAAGATAAACATTAAAAAAACGTCGCTGGAAGACAATACGCTGTTGTATTTTACAACGGACGTTCCATTTAGTTGCTTACTTTATACCACGTCGACGTTAAATGATGTTTATTTTTATAGCTTCTGAATAGATCTTTGGTAATGATAATCAAAGAGTTTGTGCCGTCATTGTTTGTAACTCACAACCAAATAATACTCCATTCATAACTGTCTTATAAATAGTCGAGACTTAAAAGTAATGAGATAGTTTGTAAAGCTGGGCCGTTGAGCGTGACATAAATAAAAGAGACCGAGCTTTGTTTGTAGGTGTGCTCCGATACCATACATTAGCTATTACGAGTAAGACTATAAAGATCCTTTCTTCGGGGTCAAACAGATAGAGGTCGACGAACTCATGTGCATTGAACCATATTCCCGATTCAACACAAACCCTTCTCCTCTTTGTAATTCCCCTTATATTGTAATACTTACAGGATTATTAAACATTTAATACGATTATCTTACTGAAGAAAAGAAGGATATGAAAGCTATTTCCACTGTTTGAATTAATTAAGCGGAGGAAGGGAGCGATAAATCCCGTAACGAAAACTAAAAAACCGTCCGTAGTTGAGGAGAAACGATGGAAAACAGAGAAAGACCATTAGTGCATTCAACATAAATTTAAATCAAAGCGGTAACCATAATGAAGAACCCATGATCATGTTTGATAAAATGATGCGTCATTTTTATCACGGTATCATATGTTAATAAAAGAAACAAATTTGCTTTAGATTTATTTTTCATGTGTAAATTGTACTTTAGCTGTAAAACAGTAGTGTGAGGACTGCTGTGTTTCTGTTTGAAGGATGTACTCATAGTTAGCCAGCATGCGATGGACAATAATCATTCCAACATAGCCCTCACGAATTGCAACGATATGACTAACAACATATTAGTGGTTGGATGTGGATGTCCACGGGCTGCAGTGACCATTTAACATCAGGTGGCCTGCGAGCTATTAACTGAAAAAAAATTACCCGTATTTAAAGAGGCTTATTTTAACACATTCTTACTTTCCCAGTAGATATGTTAGTGGAGGCAACATTGGTGCAGATTATTGGTATCTCGTATCACGTACACACTCACTATTGTGAACCCAGTAACTTTTAAAACGACTCGAGTTAAACACAATTAGAAAAAAATTCATATGATTTAACAAGGAATTAATAATTATGCTGTGTAAAAATTGTTACCAATAAATTATAAATAAGGCAACAACAGGTTACATAGCAATTACGATAATTTAAAATTTTAAATAAATGAATAGAAATTGGTTTGATTTGATAGATAATGATATGTCTTATGTCGAAGGCTCGTCTGCGGCGGATCCACCGCTGCACCCATTTCTGCCGTAAAGCCACAGTGTGATAACTGCTCTGTTTCGGTTTGAAGGGTTTAGTTTGGCAGAAGACACTAGACAGGTTACATTCCAACCTAGTCTTCAGGAGTGCCAACGTATCCTCAGAAAACCTCAGATAGGCTTCTGTCTTACTTGAGTTTTGATGCGCATATCCATGGGTGGCAGTGACCACTTAACATCAGGTGGGCCATATGATCATTTTCTATTCTGTGTATATAAAAAAAAAACTGTACAGTTAAAGTACTTAGTTACTAGCAACTGTAATTTTAGAAAAACAAAAGAAAGTGTTTAGTCTAGTTTAATAAAAAATAACAGAAAGTCTAGGTTTTTATTCAATAACATTTTTTGATAATTTCAAGAGTAATCATAGTAAAGTAAGTGTAGAGAGACACAAATTATAATTTTCATTTTCATAATATGAACTTTAATAACAAGAATGATTTTTGTGTTTAAACTTCTTGTGTTAAAAATCCATCTTATTCTCTATTTTCTTTGATTTGTATAAAAGATAAACAAAAAACAAACTTACAACAATTCTTTGTTTTGAAACGTGTGAATAGTAGAGTCATCACTATAAACACATTATAATCATCATTTGTACATCATGAACTTTAAATAGCTATGAAATGAATTTATATTTATGAAACTCACCTAATTAGTAAATACAAATTTATAATCAAACCGCCTCATTCAAAAATTAATAAGCCGTTTTCAAAGCTGTACCGTGAAGTGGAACTTCGTTAACAAGCTGCTATAATGGTTGCGCAGTACTGCTGAATGTACGTAACAATCCCATCCCATTTCATAATTTCAGATGACATAGCATTTGCGGGTTGAAGTACCACTTCTTGACTTGGTATAAATTATTTTTACTTTATTTTATTTCATTGTAAACTAGTACCAAAAGGGCATGCGGGCCACTTGATGTGAAGTGGTCACTACAGTCCGTGGACATTCGTATCCAACCTCAAATTGAGAATTGCTATCTGAGGTCGTACGCGAATGAGTTGCTACTTCTGAGGTCTTAGTTGGTAGACTTTATCAAATTTATAAAATAAAAATGTACGTATTTATATACATTCAGAGAATACAGGCCACCTGATGTTAAGTGGTCTCTGCAACCCGTGGACATCCACATATGAGGTTGTATGTGGATACGTTGCTACTTCTGAGGACCAAGTTGGAATGCCTTCTATCCAGTGTCTTCTGCCTAACTACATCCATCAAACGGAAACCTACTTACGAGTAGTTCTCACACTGCTGCTTTACGGCAGAAATAGGCCGCCACAGGCAAAGCCTTCGACATAACACTCTAATAACGTCATTACTTTTACTGATTACAATAATAAATACCTTATTGAAATAATACCGGATCTGTTTAGTGGATGTAGAAATGATGTACATGCAACTCATAAGAAGTATGGACCTTGCTTGATCGATTGGAAAGGTATTTCTATAATTATAAAGTTTCATCGTAAACCATTAGTAAACTTTAAAATGGCGCAAACACGACTACATGTTTGCATAGTGGGTTATTAATTGAATAATATATACATAATACTCAGGGTGGGTATATAATACATTATCATAAGATTTCCTTGTTCAAAAAAGCTATGTTAGAGTTGTGTACACATGTATTCGTTCGTGACCACAATTTTTTTTTTCCGTTCAATTACTGCTTTAATTTTTAAATGTATGTATTCGTTTCAAAGCTTTGACGTGAAGCGAAACTTCGTTAACGAGCCTACAGTAACAGCGCGAATGGTGAATAAACAGTAATAAGCCCATTTCAGGATTTTGTAGCGTTTTGATTGCAGTATATAGAAAAAAATACTAATGACGAATATCATTCAATTGTAGCAAAACAATACAAAAATGTCCATCAATTTATGAAGTATAATTTTGGTGTCAACAATTATTCTACTATTAGCTTTGCCCGGAACTTCTTTCACGTGTCCTTCGTATCACCCACAATCATGCAACGTGGTACTCATACACTGCGAACTCACAAATATCCTGTAATTTCATGAAACGATCTGCTCTTCTTCGAGGTTAAAATCCTCGCACCTCAGTGTTTTCTCAAATATTATTGAAGAAATAAATTCAAAATTTTCCAAATTATGCGCGTATTATGAATTAGTTATCACTCGCTTTAACGGTAAATGAAAACATTGTGAGGAAACCTGCATACCGGAGAGTTCTCCAAAACGTTCTCAAAGGCATCCGAAGTCCGCCAATCCGCACTTGGCCAGCGTGGTGGACTATGGCATTAACTCTCTTATCTCTGAGAGAATACCCGTAACCAGCAGTGGGACAATAATGGGTCGATGATGATGAAATAGATTTAATTTCATTACGTTCTACGATTTTCATAGTCCAATTAACAAGCTTTTAAACTACGAATATATCCTAAACGTCCATTACTATCTGATTATTTATTCAATCACAAAACATTGTGTTTGTATAACTGGAACTGAGATTAGAGTACTAACTATTAGTGGTAGGTACGAGTGCCTATTTATTGTATCTAATTGATTGCTTTTACTTACAGATCGGGTAGAGGCGCGGCGTACGCGTGTTCAGAGGGCGAGGGCAATGCCCCCAAGTCGTGCTGCGGGAGACCTCCTTTGAGGCTATGTGTGCTTTTCCTGGGCGTCGTTGGAGCTTGCCTTGTGGCTGCTGGCGCTGTACTAGGCGCGCTTAGGCCACACCCCAAAGCACCACTCACACTGTTACTGCTTATGATAGGTAAGTTGAACATGCTACGAAATCCCCTCGATGTCCACCCAGTGCATAAATCGGGATCTCTGATATGAAGCGTGATCAAAAAGAAGAGAGAAGAAGCAAAGTAAATAACGTAGTACTTCGCTTGGCTTGCAAATCGCGGTAGGTCGTGGTGTTGACCGACCGAGGTACACCTGTAGAGTACTTCAACCTTTCCACCAAGATACAATCCGCTGCAGAAGGGGTTAAAAAAGGAAGTTAGGTATACATTTACTTATTGCAAATACATTATACTCTTTCAAAGAATTAATAAAGCCAAGAAAATATTATATGTGAATAATGGGCCGGAATTAATTTTATTACAATAGCTAGATTGTACCCGTTGAAGTACTTCTCAACAACATATCTGAGATATTTGTTTATTTACTCATAGAACGAAGACAATTTCTTAGATCACGTATTGCAAAATTGCCTACAAATAGTACATCGAAACCATATCAAGAACGGCGGCAAATTAACAAGACTTCTGAAGGCAGTGCTGCGTAAGCGTAAATGATTATCGAAGATATTTGGGTCTCGGTCTATCTATTTCTGTTTACCTGAAAGGTACACAATACGAAAAGTAGCGATTATTACGTTAAGCCAAGGACGGTTAAGAACAAATCAAAATCAATTGCGGAAGCAATATTGTAATTTTTTACAACTTTATCTTCGAATAAAATTGCATGTTTGTTAGGTATAAGATAATTTCTCTCCGAGCGGAACGCTTTTTCCTCGTTCCAGAATTCTAAACACTCTTTGATCACTCAGATATTTTTTAATCGTCCCCATTTTGAGCCGATCAAAGAGAAGCGAATAATGCATGCTCAGTGAAATGAAAGTAGCCGAGAACTACAGCTGACACCAGCGACAGCTGTGCATAAAATTTCATGTTCAAATTCTAATATTCATAAATTGGAACAAAACACATCGCTATTCTAACAAATGACCGTAATTAACCGTGAAACAATTTGGCTGCTCATTGAGTATTCGGCGTGCATATGACAATAACAAGTCTGGCAAAATCTCATTACATCATTCACAAAGTCGCGTCCGCCCTTCATCGCGCGGAGTTTTCAATTAAACTTGGAATGAGTTTTGGAGCAGAATTAATTGGATTTTCATTAGCGTTAGGGACAAATGATGTTGTTACAGGCAAGCGATCTATTGTTGTGCCGCCGAGGCAATTTGTTCG
>DWKW01003433.1:0-10019 GCA_018250115.1 Doberes anticus
GTGCTTGTTTCTGTGTGTGTCCGTGGCACCCACGACACAGGTTAAATCCTATTGTGGGGCTATGAGTGTGAAACGTTTTTATTTATTATTATTGTTATCCAACTGCTGGGCACGGGTCTCCTCTCAGATAATTCTCTGGCGTGCAGGTTCCCCCATGATGCTTTCATTCAGTGTTAAAGATAGTTATAATTATTTAACCCGACCCACTGGAGCTAGAGTTGGGATTTCTTAACACTTAGGGCCTAAGTCTATGATAATTTGCATGCTTTTTTGCATTGAAATTATAATATTAGCAGAATTTATTTAAAATTGTATATATTCATCCATATGTGTGTAATGGGTTAATCCGAAAATCTAATGTATCGAATTTTAATCGGTTTACGAATAAGAATTAGGTTTAAGTAGGTACATGACATTTTTCGTGGTACGTGACGTAGATATTCACGTAAACGAGGTCAGTGGTCAATTATATATTACTTAATAACTAAAGGATCGATTGCATTAATTTTACACAAAATTGCATTTTAAACAAGTTGACTTAAGACTATAATTGAACAGGATCGTTCTGTCGTTCTTTTAACCAGCGCAAATCCAAAACTATCGATATCGATAAATTCGTTTAATTTGAGTTATTTTCATGTTATGGTATTTCACTATGAAAATGTGGCTAATATCGATACAATCTTTAATCTTCAGAAGAGAGCTACACTAAATCCCTAACAGAAAATTATAAAAAATGTATCTAAATAATTATTAGAACAATACGATGTAGATATGGTTAGGTTGATGTGGTGATGAGATTGACGTTGACCTGCTCGTCAAAATACACATAAGTCAATCACTTGTCCACTCCACATAGATCAAACTATGTTACAACAAGGAACGGTCACAAATTTGCATTCAGCGTCAGCTTTGTCAGACCTGCCATTAATTTATTGGAAATATTCTATTTAAAGAATAATTACAGATGCTGGGATCCAGAGCTTAGGATGACATAAATTATTATATGAATATGGTAGTTTTGTACAAGTATGATCATGTAATATGAAAAACATTTGTAACTTATTTAAATATACAGAGTTTTTATTACTCAACTACACCCAAGCCACACCAAGTAGATGCCGATGAATATTTACAAAATCATAAAATGATTTGTAGATAGAGGCTAATTGGCAGATCGGGGTGAACTGGGCAACATAACTTGGTAAGCTTCGAGATAAATCTTTTTGTCACCAACGCCAACAAATTTTAAGACAAAGGTTCCCGTAATTACTTACGGTACCGAAACGTGGCGGAGTTCATAAAGTCAACAATAGTTCACCTCGGTAATATAGTAGGTAATGTGTTATTTTTTTCAAATTCAAGGTAAGGCAGTCTCGCGGACAATTTAACAAAAGATTGAGCCTTTTTTTTTTTTTTTTTAACGTGTGGAAATCCTTGTCATGGATACCCTTCTAACGCGGGGGCGCAAGAGGGTTATGCCGGACTCCAACCGGCTAAAACCCTACGGTGTTCATCCCACGGTGTTGAGAAAAGTACGTACCAATTAAGTCGTACTCTCTCCAACGGACTGCTACGTATCCCCTACCCCTCGCGATTACGCTGAGAGGTGGAGCCCCAGATGCACCCGACAAAATAATGGCCACTGAACCATCCACGTCACCCACCCAGTTTGCCCCGGAGGGAACGTAATATGGTTCAGCGACCACTGCCACTTCGATTAACCACTGCGCCATGCTCTGTAGAAGCAAGTCCTGAGCAGCAGCGCAGTGGTTAATATTCGCCTGGAGGAGACGATAGGCCATAATTAATCTTAACTAATTATCATCGTCTCCTCCGCCCCCTCTTGCGGAGGGGGACAGCTGTTGGCTACTGGGTTAGATGGGGCCAAGGCCTTGGTGGCCGCCAATTTAACCTTATTTTGATTGGGTGGGAAGCATACCTTACTTCCCACCCTGTGATCCGCCGGTTTATTTGCCGCTGCGCATAAGGAACATCTTGGCGCAGCGTGACACATATTGGCTTTGTGGCCAGGTTTACCGCAGCGATAGCATTCTTCGCTGCGGTCCACCTCTGCAGTGCATTGGGCTCGAACATGCCCGTTTTGCAGGCACCTATAGCAGCGCAACGTTCTAGGCGGCAGCAATGTTACTTTCGCTGAAACCCAGCCAACTAGAAGACGGCCTCCTTTGCCTATCTTTTTAGCGGCCTCTATTGGGCAGCGCACCCAAATGGAGCCAGCACCCTGAGAGGAAGATCGAATTTCTCCGACCTTTACCGAGTCCTCTTGGCATCCCCCGTAGTGTGCTACAGCTGTAACTATCTCCAAGGGAGTGACCGAATCATCCAGGCCCGAAATTCGTAATTCTGAACATTTTACTGGCCTTGAGATTTTCGCGATTCCTTCATCGAGGGTCTCCCTCAGTTTGCGTGCCAAGGAGTCCGCCTTATCACCACTGGATGCACCCGGCACTTCTAAAATTCGGGCGCCTGTGGCCGCTGTCCGGAACTTTAGGCCGGTGATACCGCAGCTAGGGAGGTCGATCGTGGCTTTTGCCTTCGTCAACAAGTTGGCGTACGTAACCCCTTTCTCCTCAGCACCCGGCTGCAACGTAATCACCACCGCTGATGTTCTAGGTGGTCGCAGTTTCACAGGTGCTGATTTTTGCTTCGGCTTCGCAGTCACAGATACACTCATCGGTACCGGCCGGGTTGTTGGCTGCCTAGGTCCTCCCAGCCCTTTTTTCCGGCCTTTCTTGGTTACTGTGGCCCAACCCTCATCCATGTTCACAGGTGCCGGCGGCAGGGAATGTGAGTCATCTGCTTTAGTGGACGTATCCACATCCTTAACCCCGTACCTCCCTAAGACCTTTGACCCCGGGGCAGTAGCCTTAGTTCCAGATGCCGACCTTGTGAGAGGCTTCGGAATTACCTTCTTTGCTTCATTTCTACGGTCAGCAGCAAGTGCCGGACGAAGGCGCTTTTCCGGGAGTAACCTTTCCTCCAGTGACTCAAATCTTGCATTTAGCATGCCACCGACTTGGATCATAATGGCACGGGTCAGGTCCTCCATTTCTACACTTCTCCGCAAAGGCTCAATCACTGGCCTTTCTACTATTTTATTACTGACTTCGCCAGGTGATATAGGAGCATTCCTCGTAGGTGAAGTGACTTTTGCCCTTTTTACCTCCTCCCGGAGGTCGACCATCTCCTTACGAAGTTCATTTACCTCACGTTGTAAACGGTCATTATCGGCCTGCAGTTTGGCTGTCTCCTCAGTAGATGACCTTTTGTGTAAGGTTTCTACCGCTGCTGAAATTGAGGCCGCTGCCTCCTTTAAGGCCCGCTGAAAGGTGCCTTTTAAATTTCTAGATTTCGCCGCCACATTAACAATTATGGCGACGTCATCGTGCACCTGTTTGCTCAAAGCAGCAGCCGTACGCTCCTCATCTCCACTTACTAAGGACAGCCCCAAAGCAGCACGACTCACCTCGGCCACGCGAGCCTGCTCTTCCACGTCCTTTTCAGAGTCAGCCTGGGCCTCCGTCCGCATAAACTCCTTTCTGCGACTCTTTTTCTTTCCTGGAGGAGGCATGGAGTCCCTGGCCGACTCCTCGTCGGTTGACAAAGCCGATCCAAATTGCTTGGGACACAGGCGTTTCCTGCCGCCCCATAATCGTCCTACACTCGTCGCCGTGGCAACGGTCATCTCGCTACTGTCAGTCTCCGTAGCAACAACCTCATCATTCTGTTTTTTTTGGTTTTTCAGGATTTCAGATTTTTTCATATTCAGTCCCACGAGTATGGGGGAAGTATTGGTCCATCCGAGCAGTGCCCCCTGTGCCCGGATAAGCCTACGCATAACCCGTCACGGTGTCGGCCGGTGCCATGACGGGGGACGCACTATCGACTGACCATCCCGTCAGCCATGCATCTCCTCACGGTGCGCCGCCGCTTGAGATTGGGGTAATTTTTTATAGAGGTTGTCTTCCTCGCAGTCCAGCCGGCTAAGGCAAGACCCTCGGTCCCAATCGAGGCCGCGAGACATGACCACGACACCTCAATGAGAGGGATTACGATCTTGACGGTGGCTAGGTATTTACCATCGCCTGCTCGACGGCAGGGTTAGTGCACATCGAGCCCGCCCTTGCTACTCAACTGTGTCCTCTGCTTAACAGAGGAACACGCAGAAGAACGCCTCCTCGCTCGGTTATTCGCCACCGCCCAATAACTAATCAACAGGTCAAATAGTTATTGAGCAGTGCCCAGAGTGCACCACGTGGAGGTTAACCGGCTTGCACTCCATCCTGGAAGTACCTACACCAACCGAAAGGTTAACGATCTATGCCGCCTGACACCCTCAACAGTCCTGATGTCGGCCTTAGGTTGGGCCCGCCGCTCCTTCCAGGTGGCAATTTTAAACTGCCGAGCGTTGAACTTCTGCACTTCCCTCTCACTTGGCATTGCGTATTGCCCCCTGAGCTGAGCTGTGTCAGGGCCTCTTTTCACAAAGGTGCCCCGTATAAATCCATGGACAGCACGACGCCCATATTATAATTAGTGCGGTTGGTAACTAAGTTGGGCGGCAGCCGCTTTAAACCCGCAACTTCCATCAACCCATCAACCAAACGCTCAAAGTGCTATCGGAAGTTCCAGTGGCTATCGAGGACGAGTCCTAAATATATCATATTTGACCTAACTTCGGCAAGGATCTCGCCAATGAGTATTTGGGACCCCGGTGGCGGTGCCCTCCAAGGCCCGTAAAAAGCTAGGGACTCCGTCTTACTTACTTATAGCAACTCGGATTGTCAAAATCTATATCCTTTCAACAACCTGTGCCAGCGACCCAGGGGCAAGACGGACAGTCTCCTGGTAGGTGCTTCCCCGGGCGATATGCTGAGGGACATTTTGCGCCCTTCCTTTGCTGGAGCACCCGCTCATTTTCCGGTGATTTGGGAACTGGCCCGATTTCAAACAGGCATCAAGAAGCCTGCGGAACTGTTTTTTTTTAAACCTGCCAGACAGGCAAACGGGCCACCCTCGCCTTTGGACACGAGCATTACCAGGCGTATTGCTAGTGCATTGCCGGCTTATAAGGAGGGCTTTTTAGCGCCTTTATTAAAGAACCCAATGTCATAGCGCCCCGGAAATTCCTCGGAAGGAGGATTGTTTCATAACGAACACGTACGTGGCAAAATAGAGCGTGGAAATCGGACAATTCATATAGGTTCAAATGGGTTCAGCTAGTGTTGAAAGATTGTCCAAAGATGAGCGCAGTACTCCATGTGGGGCTTCAATTGTGCTTCGCTCTATAGAGATTGTTAGATGCCAATTTGGCATTGTTTTCCAAATGACTCCGGTACTGCACGTCGGTCGTAATGTCAACCCCGACACTTTTACCTATAGTGAGCGCGGTGCCTTGGAACTTGGGAGCCATGGTAACTTTTTTAGCGGTAAACGCGCAAAGTTGTGTCTTCGTGGGTTTGAACACGACCAGGTTGAGTTGACACCATACCGAGACCCCTCCTATAGAATCCTCGACTTCAGACACAAGCTGGATTCTGCTTTCTTCCACAAGTGTCCGGTATTCGCAAGGTCCATCGTAGCTTTTTCCTTCATAAACAAGTTAGCATGCGTAACACCTTTCTCCTCAGCACCAGGCTGTAACGTAATCACGACCGCTGATGTTCTTGGTTGTCGCAAGCCACTGTTGCTGCTTTTTGCTTCAGCTTTGCAGTCACAGCCACACTCGTCGGTACTGGACGAGTCATTAGCTGCGTAGGTCCTCTTGTTCTTGTTATAGTGGCCTATGCCTCATTCATGTTCGTTAGTGCCGACAGAAGGGGATGTCAGTGATTCGCTTTTGAGGGCGTATTTAAAGCTACATCCTTACCATCTTCGTCCCTACACCTTTGACTCCGAGGTGATAGCCTTTGTCCCAGAAGCTGACCTTGTAAGGCGCTTTGCTACATTACTACGGTCAGTAGCAAGTGCAGGGCGAAGGCGCTTCACCGGGAATGTTCTTCCCGCCAGTGATTTAAATCTTGCATTAAGCATGCTATCGACTTGGATCATAATTGCACGGGTCAGGTCCACTCTTCCACGCAAAGGTTCAATCACCGGCCTTTACACTCTGTTATTGATTAGTTCACGGAAGGATACAGGAACATTCCCTGCAGCCATAAAGCCTTTTTCCCTCTTTACGTCCTCCCGGAGCTCGGCCATCTCTTTGCGAAGTTCGGTAACCTCGCATTAAAAGTAAGTCATTGCATCAGCCTGAAGTATTGCTGTCACCTCAGAAAATGATCTTTTGTGCAAGGTTTGTGTACTGCTGCAATTAAAACCCACCAGAAGATGCCTTTCAGATTTCTGGATTTAGCCGCCACATTGACAATTATAGCGACGTCATCTTGCACTTGTTGGCTCAGAGCAACAACCGTATGGTCCTCATCTCCATCTGCTAGGATCAGACCTAAAGCAGCTCGACCGCCTCGGCATCGCGAGGCTGCTCTTCTATTTTTTTTCTCGAGTCAGCCGACGTCTCCGTACGCAGTAACTATTTTCTGCGGCTTTTTTTTATTCCGGGAGAAGGTATTACATCCCAGAGTCCTCGTCGGTTTACAAAGCCGACCCAATTTGTTTTGGGTATAGGCGTTTCCTGCTCTCCCACAATCGTCCTACGCTTGTCACCGCGGCAACGGTCGTCTTTCTCATCATCAATCTCCGTAGCTAGAATCACATCATCGTTCTGTTTATTTAGCCTTTCGCTGTTTGAGATTTTTTCATATTAAAGCGTATGAGTATGGCGGAAGTATTGGTCCATTGGAAGTACTCGGATAAGCCTACTCGTACACGTAACCCTTCCTGGTATCCGGTAGCCGGTGCCGTGACGGGGGACGCACAAGCGACTGAACATCCCGTTAGCGATGCATCTCTTTACAGTGCGCTGCCGCTTGAGATTGGGGTATTTTTTTATAGAGATTTTCTCCCTCTCAGTCCTGCCAATAACCCTCGGTCCCACATGAGGCCGCGAAACATGTCCACGACATGTCCATGAGTGGAATTACGATTTCGACGGCGGCTAGGTAAAAACCATTGCCTGCCCGACGGTAGGGTTAGTACACGTCGAACGCGCACTTGGTCCACTACAATATGCTCAGCTTGATAGAGGAATAAGTAGTAGAAAGCCTTGTCGCCAGGTTACTCTCCAAAATTTGTTGAGCGGTTCCCAGGGAGTATCACGTGGAGGTTAACAGGCCTGCACCCTAGGGATTCCTACCCTAGTATACCGTCTGAAGCATCTAAAGCATCCTTAGAGATATTTCGATTTAACTGACTCTCATCCCAACCATGTCATTAGACGAGCAACCACTTACATCCGGCACCCATGTAAAGTGGCTGGCTTCAGGAGGCCTGTACACGTGCTGATGACCCAGACTGTGGCATAAAATTGCAAACATAGGTTTTGTAGGAGGTAGAATCTTACGTCGACGGCTCGCTTGCGACGGCACCGCCGCTGCACCTGTTTCCGCCGTAAAGCAGCACTGTCAGGTTCGCTGTGTTTCAGTTTGAAAGGTGCGGTTAGGCAGAAGGCACTGGACAGGAGGTAGTCTAACTTAGTTCTCAGGAGTAGAAACGCATCCACATACAATCTCAGATAGCGTCCTTTCTAGTTGAGTTCATGGGTTGCAGTGAATTCTTATGATCGTGGCCATGCAGCGTGGCCATGCAGGTCATTTCAGGCTCGTTTGCAGTTCTGTTAATATTTAAAAAAAGGAAAATAAATCCCCTTCTGGAAAACTATGGTGATTCATCTTCACAGATATTACATAGAACTCACATACTCGTATATTTCACGTACCGTCCTCGCCGACGAGCATGTAGATCCGCGCTCTACGAGGCAGGTATGCGGAGTCCCCGCGTGAATGTCCTTTACCATTTGTCGTAGCACTGGAACACACACCGTGCCGACCTGAGCCGAGGACGTGTCTCACAGGACACGCACTATAGTTTATCGTTCGCTTCTTCTCGGGGCAGGATATCATATTCAGGTCGCGGTCTCCAGCCGGACGCTGTTCGCGGTGAGCCGGAAGTAACCTGTACTTCCGGCTCCCCGTAAACAGTTTGGTGTAGCTGTAAAGGACAGAAGAACCAATAGCAAAATGACCATCGGAAAAAAAAAGTCGTTGACTCAAACGACCGATTATGGTAGACGTGCCCCAAGTCTTTGTGCTCGAGCCTACACACTCGAATAAAAATAATAAAAGAAATAATAACATAACATTGTTCTCATAACAGTTTTCCATAAAAAAAACATATTCTTCTTAGCATTCTAATTTGGTAACACACTTATCATATCTTAGCTAGTAAAAAAATTGCCCCGAGTCGATCTTTTTATTTATTTATTAATTAGGCATACGGACTAAACAAGTTACATAAGCAGATTTTACATTTAACATTTATCTGGTACTAGCAGTGCCCCGCAGTTTCGCTCGCGTAAGGACCAGCTTCATTCATAGATAGTACAGATAGCTATGATTTCCATATGGATAGCTATGGCCAATGGTTTCACCTGCATATAACTTAAAAAATGTATTTCAGTATAGAAAACATCTTTGGTTGTATTTTTGTAAGGTATCAGTATGTATTGGTTTTCGCCGCACTCGGATCTAGATAAGGCAACATACAATTGACCGTGAGAAAAACAGCATTTCCTTAATTCTATTCCAACATACGTGAATGCCCCAGTGTTTTATTTATTGTGACTGCAAACAATATCTACACAGGAAGGTAAATCTGTGAGTATCATCGGAATTCGAATTATCAAACCTAAAGTAACGCAACTAACTAGCAACTAAAACTAAAGCAATTATGACATTGCTTCGAAGAAATTCAATTGACGTCTACTTCCGTTACATAAACTTAAATAAATAGCCAATACCCCAGCGATTCAGACTTACTTTACAAATATCAATATTTAAGGCTAACCGAGAACTATAACGTAATGCTAAATAACCTTCCTCATGAATGATATTATATATATATGTATGTATTATATTTTAAAATATTTTTTTAAATAAGGCTGGTAGTTCCAGAGATTAGCGCGTTCAAACTAACCAAACTCTTTAGCTTTTTTTTATTTAATGTTAATGTACACACAACACATCAGAAAGGAAACAAATAAAAAGATATAATGGGACGGCACAAAGGTACTTTTTATTTCTCTAAGAAATTTCTTCCAGCTGACCTGCAACTGGAAAGTGGTTACCGAATGGTAGATAAGCATGTGATAACGAAATACAAATATTAATTATAATACGAAAAATTACACGCAGTAATGTAATATTAACGATAAATTCAGACGTCGATAAAAATAATGTTATTTTGATGCTGTTAAGGAATACCACTCTTTAACTCGTTTATTATATTAGCTTTATTATGTTAGTATAGATTACAATTTATATAAGCACGAGTATGTACTTAAATTATAATTTTGTAGAAAGTTTACTTAAAAAAAAGACATCGTTGTCATACATAGGTGGCGATACAAAATTAAAATTAACAAATACGAATGTTTCCATGAAAAGCTATACTATTTGTCGCTTACTGCAGCGTTGTATTTTTTTATATTAACAGAATTGCAAACGAGCATGCAGGTCACCTGATGTTAAGTGGTCTCTGCATCCCATGGACATCCACATATGAGGTTGTATGTGGATGCGTTGCTATTCCTGAGGATTAAATTGGAATGCCTCCTGTCCAGTGTCTTCTGCCTAACCACACCCTTCAAACCGAAACACAGTTGCTCTTACAGCGCTGCTTTTCGGCAGATATAATTGCAGTGGTGGTGCCGCCACAGGCGAGCCTTCGACATGAGACTCTACCACCATCGTTGTTATACGTTTCTCTTAAATATGCCTACTTTATCAGCCAAAATTTCGTTATCAACAAATTGGAAAACGGAATTATAATTGGTAATTATAATGAAGATACATAGTTGAATAGTGTGCATATTATTT
>DWKW01003434.1:0-10018 GCA_018250115.1 Doberes anticus
TCCTCACGATGTTTTCCTTCACCGTTAAAGCGAGTGATAATTAATTCATAATACGCACATAATTTCGAAAATTTTGAGTTAATTATTATCATTTCCTAATGTCACATACTGTGGGCCCTTTCGGCCTTCATCGAGTTTTTTGTGGGGAACCGGAAGGGCTCACCCAGGTTTAAAGTGAGTGGGGGAGGGTCTCCTCACAGATATGAGAAAATGTAGACAATTTTCCACTGTCCAGGATTATTAGTGGACTTAACATGCCTTTGAGATTGAGACTACTGCGGACAAATATAGGGCTTGCGATTGCCTCGCGATGTTTTCCTTCGCCGTTAAAGCGAGTGATAATTAATTTTTAATAATTTCAAATTTCGAACCTCCAATCTTCGGAACATGAGATCGATACTCGATACTTTATTGCAATCATAGTGTACAGGGGTCTTATATTCTAATTAAGTAGCACATATTAAAACTATTTGGGTATTGCAATATAGTGGGAGCGAACTGATCCGTCTTATCTTTAAGCCGCTTTCTAAAGGTTATTCTTCTAATTTATAGTAGCAGTTATTTATTAAGTATTTTTTTAAGGTATTGGAACATAGTAACATTGTGCCTAGGGGTTGTTTGGGATATCCACTCACATACTACTGGAATTTATCTTTATGTACCTTGTATTAATGAATGAACTTTAGACCTAATATTTTTCAATAAATGCTACCATTACTGGTAATCGCCCTGTGGAAGTCATTTGTAAACTCAAAATCACTACAATTATCTGTAATAATTTATCGCTTTGATTCACTTAAACATAACAATTTTCGTATGATTTATTACTCAGAATCGGAGAGTATTGGAATTTTTATGGATAATAGTGGCTTTAGATGGCGGACGTATTAGGAAGATATGTGACCTTAAAAATCAATTCTTGGGTGTTTCCGTTAACTTTTATTCATACATTTATTCAGACCGCAACACAGCAGTTGTCACACTGCTGCTTCACGTAAGACTCATTTCTTTAATTTTCATTTAATTTTTTCATTTTCATCTACCATTTATGGTCAATTCAATGATTATTCGTCTAAATAAATTTCAATGTGAAAAACATTTTTGCAATATATGCGTATAATCTAGAAATAACCACAAATAACGATTTAGAAAAATTACAGGTGTCAGAATTTGAACCCCGACCCACCGCAGCTTGTTGCCAAGATCCTTGACCACTACGCTATCAGTCATTAAAAATGTATTCAAAAAGGAAATTAAAATTATTGGACACCACCTTTTTACGGATGTACACATATACTACATATATTTACACATTAATTCGCGCGATGTCAGTAAACAATACTTAAATGGATCATTGTCAACTGTTGAGTAAATCCAGTGGGTCACTGTATTGGTAATAGTGAGCGATAGCCTAGTGGTTGAAAACCTCTACCTCCCGCTCCGGTGGGTCGGGGTTCAAATCTCGGCACCTCTAAATTACGAAATTGATATTTATTATTGATTTAAAATTAATTATCACTCACTTTGACGGTGAAGGAAAACATCGTGAACTAAAATTAAAACCACATTGCACATTGCAATATATCGATGAAGTAATTGCCTATAACTAGGTTCCGGGTTCGATACCCAGTCGAGAATGACATTGGGCGAAACGAGTATTGTCATCTAGATAATGTCGCTAACCTATCGCGCTACACAAAACATTAAATGAATGTATTGTGTTCAGTGTTAGCGATAATATTTTGTGTGTATTGTTTAACGGTTTATCGAGATACTTAGAACAGATTTATTTAGACTTGTTTAGGGAAAATGAATTATCAAACTAAACAACCTTCGACCTTAAACAAGTTTAATAAACAATTTCTATGATGTGCGTTCTTGGTAAGTATTCGTACAATTTCGTTAAAAAAATTATAAAAAAAAATCATGTAAAAAAAAAATCTTATATCAAATACATAATATACATGAATAATATATACATGTCGTCACAGTGGTGTGGTCACTTTAGTTTTCTCATGATTTTCGACCACACAAGATCACGTAATAGAGCTATATAGTTTAGAATCAGCTATCAGTTGCCAGTGCCTGTAAGTTTATTTCCCAATACGTGGTAGCCTAGTGGTTAAGAATCTCGGTGGGTCGGGGTTTGAACCTGTATTTTTCGAAATGATGTGCGCAAAAGAAAAAAATGATCATTCGCTTTACCGATGAAGGAAACCATCGTGAAGAAACTTGCATGCCTGAGAATTCTCCATAATGTTTTCCAAGGCATTCAAAGTCCGCCAATCCACACTTAACCAGCGTTGCTGACTAAAGCCTAAACCCTCTCATCTCTGAGGGAGACCCGAGCCCAGCAGTGGGACAATAATGAGTTGATGATGTTTAGATTGGACCGATCTAGTCTGCTTATCTCACAAAAATAATAATCAACACTAGTTGATTTTACGATTACCATTTTATATACAATAATTATAAAAAAAAACTTAAATAAAATTTGAAAAAAGAACGAAACTCCGTCCTTTAAAACAATATAACTACAAAAAATACCAAAATAATGAAGGATGTGCCAGTGATACGCGTATTAGATATCTAAAAAAAAAAATCGTTTAACTTGCAAACATAATGAGATGTCTGTCGCACTTATCATGGGCCTTGCCGTTTCGGCGTTCTGCGGGTCACGGCGGAATCTTATCACCATATATTTTCATTGGTTATCACAGTACGTCCGGACATATTTTGAGAATATTGTAATTCGGACAAAATAAGAAAAAATCAAAATTTTCCTTTTTTGAACATAAAATTATGAAAAAAATTACTATATACGCCTCACTTAGTACGTAGGTGTAATAATTGTCAAAAATCTTAATCGGAAAGGAAAGTATTTGCGATAAGTAAGACCGGTTTTTCTTCGTCTTAAGAAGAATTAGATACACAGTGTCTGAACAAGCTACCTGATGTTCATATGGCTACGTATCGGTCGGTACTCAATTACATACTGTAAGCGTACAAAAATATATGATAAATATTGATTATTAGTACGATCGATAGAATTCAACAATCACGTCTTAATAGAATTTAAACTTAATTTTATTAATAAAGCCAAGACAAGAAACAGATTCTTACTTAACCGTCTCAACTCAGATAACTTGTACGATCCAAAGGAATCGCGCATGATAATTGCATGTAAAATATTCGAACGCGATCTTTATCGTCCCGGAAAATGAATATCAAATCAAAATTTACGAAAAGTGTGCTTATTTGTGTAATTGCATTAAGTTAGGTATCGTCGTAACCTCTGTCCGACCCGCCGCGACCTTGGACGTTCAAGGCGCATCCGTACACATCCGTACACGAGCATCTAACGTCTATGCCTTGCTTCTTACGATTGCCGAATTTGTTTCACGAGTCTCGTTTTTGCTCGTTACAGACCCGGCTATGGATGTTGTGGTGTTTTTGTTGATGCCGAGATCGAAAATTTTGATTATTAGATCCGATTGTTTGAACAACGTAATATGACTAAACGTTCAAAGATTGCACACAAAGCACAGTAGAAAGACAACTGTCGTAAAAGGTTTGATGATGGTAGTCTTATGACGAAGGCTCGCCTGCGACGGCACCGCTGCACCTATTTCTGCCGTGAAGCAGCAGTGTGAACACTGCTGGTTTCGGTTTGAAGGGTGCAGTTAGGCAGAAGGCACTATACAGGATTCCAGCATAGTCCTCTAGAGTAACAACGCATCCACGTACAACCGGATAGGAGTTCCGTCCTAGTTGAGGTTTTATGTGGATGTCCATGGGCTGCAGTGACCACTTAACATCAGACCAATTGAATAAAAAAAGGAAATGAAGAAAAAGATCATGTTCGAATCTTATCTTCCAAAAAGTTTCACACGAATTGGAATTGCATAAAACTGGAATCCTACGAATGAGAATGTTTCGAGTCTTGTCGGATTTAAGGAGACCTTGATTCTCGTAAGATTTCAATCGATGATTACGAGACAATAAGATCTCTTGTGCACTTCCTATTAACGACAGCCGAAAGCGAGGATTAACGTGACAAAGAACCGTCTGTCTTACAAGCATTCGGCATTGAAAGAATACGATGAAGAGCTTCTTAGATTTAGATTAAACGTACACTTATATGCTAATGAAACAAGGAAGCAAAAACTTAAATCAACAATATATCTGCTCTTGCAAAGCAAACAGGTGTATTTAAGGTAACTCAAGCACTCTTAACCAGAAGTCGGATCTTGAGACGACTACACACTCGAGTCTTAATCAAACCCAAGAATCAAACAACAGAATAAAATAAGGAAGTTGCTATACAGATAAATGCATTATTATAACGATTTGAAGCCGAAAATACTCAGCACGATGATCATCATAAGATTAATGACTCGGTACACGGAACAAGACGCGCGGCATCGTGATTCTCGACAATAATTTTACTAACGAACAATTTGATGAACCTAACATTACCTGCCGAGTGACGTCACATGAAACAACCGCGAAAACTTCCGAAGTGTTCAAGGATAAGCATTATGGTAAATTTGATTTATTAATTTTAACATTGCCAACAAAAAGTTCTAACCTTCTCTTCCTGCATGTGAACGCCGTTCTCCGAGAGGGGCGTGGACGGTGCGCTGTAACCCTTCGGACCGTCGTCGTGGGGAGTCATCTGGCGTTGCACGTCGTTCTCCTGATCCACCCGTATCTCGTGGATGCCAGTCTTGAATTCCGATAATCTTAATACGGACGGCTTGATTTCTGGTATGTCATCAGGATGCTCGTATCTCCTTAAGTCTGTTAGGTTCGTTGCTAAGTGCCTATGCGGGTCTAAAGGAGGCGGCACCCCTATTGATCTTAGGTGCTCTATACTCCTATGGATATGCGAATAATTATCTACAGGTATCTCTGCCATGAGGGGAGAGTTATGGTAATCCAGGCCACCGCCATCCGGCCTGTAATCGATTGTCCTACCTTCCATCATCTTGCTCGGATTTCTTTAAAAATTCTATCTAAATTATTTAACAAACGTATCGTATCTAGTTTGATATTTGGCACTATCTTATAAAAATATATGTGTCTTATTATTCTCTTGGTATCCTTCGTTTTTTGTGTCATGGAATATTTCGAGATCCTCAGTACGTACGCGCTGGAAAAAAAAAATTCGAAATCTTATCATGTATGCGAGTGATTTCAAATATTACAATAATGTTCAAAATGTTGTCGCACCTCGTTTCGACGTAAGGGTACAGTGGAGCTAGAAATTCCTTTGCAAATATTGCCATCGTATAGTCGCTACGGCCGGTCGTTTGTCTATTTAAAACTAGATTTGAAGAATAAAAAAAGTGACTGTTTTTTCTGCGGCAAGCAGGTGACGAGCAGTCGCGTAGGTTGTGTCAATGATCTAGCCCCTAGCCCACATGCCGCATCGAATAAGGCTTCGATAATCACATTGCCTGTACGGTGTACAGGCGTGCCACAATGTGCGACTGTGGATAATGATTAGTTCTTAACTCATCCAGCGGAAGCGGCTTTCCTTCGATTTATTCTGCTTTTAGCCGACTCGAATTTAAAACGTCTGAATGTACTACTTTTGCTGTCAAACTTATCATAGCCTTTTACTTAAAAATATCGACTACGCTACTTAAACGTTTGTTTTCATACACGTCCTCGAGACTGCTATTTGTACGTCACAGCAACGGAACACCCAAGAATTTAAGTAATTCTTTGAAATGTTTCCAAGCAAGTAATTACATTTGACTCGTTGACTGTACCTGCCCGCCATACACGGCTGTCAAAGATAATAATTGCGCATATAGAATACTTAGCCAGCGTGCTTTGCTGTTGGTTTACTTTGATTCATACCTTACGGCTCTGCAATAGAGGTCATAATCGCCGTACATGGGATAGTCAATTTGGTGATGTTAGAGTACCCGGGCCCCACACTTGATCGACTTCGAGATTCGTAATCATTACATACGAGTTTAGATTAGGAAGTGGCTCAAAACGAGTAATTAGCTTTTTTGTAATCGCTAGGTGTGTGGAGTTTGATTTATTGATAATTGTAGCAATGTTCTTTAATGCATTAGGATTTACTTTTAGTCTACTCAGTAATTAGGATTAGACAATACGCAATTAACCGCAAGAAGCTCTTCATTTTGTCGAAGACTACTGTTAGGTGCTTTTATTGTCATCAATATTTGGACGATATTAAATTAAAATTATAGGCATTGTAATTATTTGTGTCTGCCAGTGCTTTTGTTTTTTATTAAATGATGTTGAGGTCGGACAAAGATAAAATATTTATTTATGACAAAATTAGTTAGTAAATACACTCAAAAATTTTCTTATCTTTTTTTAATTTCTAATGAAACTCGTAATTTTAGTCAAAATTTAATTCCATATCTTTGACTTATTAAAAAATAATTGTTAAGTTAATTTAAAAAAAAACCCCGCTTAAACGTTGGGTTGGCAGGATCAACAATATCTTTTTAAAATAAAATATTTTAAAATTTTATTTGGTACATTTATGAGGTTGTCTGACACTTAATAAACATCGATATCAGAAATACATTATCATTTTTAAATATCAAAATTGAAAACATGTTTTAAAAAAACCCTTTAAGGTAAAGCCACTTTGTTGTACTTTATGTTCTATTTTATTTTAAACATCAAAACCGATATATATTATAAAACCGACAACATTTTGAACATGACCGTAATTTAAAAACTATACGAATTTTAATCTGAAAGCAGGTGGCGTAGATATAAAAAATATATATGTAATTATATATAAACAATGGGAGCGTTCACAAAAGCCATAGCCGAAATAAATTCAAAAATATCATGGAACGAAACGCCGAACGAAAATATTTCCGTATTTATAGTTCGGGCATAATTCAAGGTCGCGCTTGACAGACGGCGACCGCCGCGTCCCACTCGCACAATTACAACATCAATCTCCACCGGGGGAGATCTTACGTAAAAATTCCCTGCCACCCAATCGGGGGGAAAACACTCCCAGATAAATAAACGCCACCTACCTCCAAATTAATTCCAAAAAATTAATTAAAATTCACATACCTGTATCTATCCAAAATCTTTACTCCAACTATATCACCATAATAAATCACAGTTTGTTCCTATCTAAATGTCACTAAAAATATTATAATATATCACATAATAAAGGTAACACTACTGTCACAACACGTCCAAAAGGCAACAGTCCAAGGCTTTATTGCCAAAATATTTCAAAAAATCCACGTGCTCTAGGCAAATAAACATTTAAAAAAGCCGGCGACCAAAAAACTCCGAACCGTACTGTTGACCCTGAGGTAAAATTATGAATGCCGAGCGTCGTTACTAGGATCTAAATTGCCAGATTTTTTTGTGGCCAAAATTTTAGTGTGCTATATAATTTTGGTATAGTGGTCGGTAAGAAATCCACACGTGATGTAACGCTCTGTCCTTTTCGCACTCGGCAGTTCGCGCGTGCACCGGCTTGCAGTAGCGCGAATGTAAGGACACCTCAAGACGACATGTGCTCACACAAAAAGCTATCTTCTCCGGGCTCGACTAAGCTGAGAAGTACCGAGCCGCCGGCTACTCGCGTCGACAACAAAAATGCAATACAAAACGCCCGCTCGCCCGCCTTTAGACCGACGCGGCAAAAACGAGACTGAAATTCAGATCTATAGTAGAAAAAGTGAACTACACCGGCGAGGGGTACACTAACACATAAAATGAAAAAAATCACACGGACGCCGACATCGACAGCGGAGCTTAAAAAATCGGAGTGGGGAGCCGTCGGCACCGCTCTCTTGAATAGCGGCTTCCCGCTCTAGCGGCGTGAGGCCGTACGCACACTACAACGCGGTGGTTAAGCGAAAAAAATGTGTACACATTTTTTTATTATTCACGATTTTTATGTGTGTAAGTGGGCACGGAGTGAGGGGGACGGCGAGCGGTGGCGCGTCCAGCTTCCACGGGGGCGAGTGAGATGGCGCGCGTCGCCACGTGCTCGTCCCTCGGTATTAAATAATAATTAAAATGGCTACAAGACCGGCGATACGAGAATACGAGATACTGTTCGGTAGACGATTTTTTGGCCGAGCTTTTGCCTTTTTTGCTGAGCTTTTTGCGGAATTCACGAAAACGAGGTAAGACGATGGGCTCGGCGGTCTTATAGAAAAAACCGCGAACTGATTGACACATAATATTAAGCGAAATACGCGCAGAAAAAGTCGCGCCGGAAAAAAAAACCAAGGACGCCGCGCGAAAAAGAAGTTATTGATTAAAACAGGGCTGTCATTGACCAGACGTAAATGAGGGTGCTTAATAGTATGCAGCGGTGGATCCGACAGGAATCGATCTTCTTGGTTTCAACGTTTTTTTTTCGTTCTGGCGCGTAATGAACCACATAACTAGGAATAGGTATAATGGCATTAACATTGTCGTAAGAAGTTCCTACGAGGTCTTTAGATAATAATCATCTTCGGACGCAGGATTAAATAAGAAATTTATTTATAAACACGACCAAGATAATAAACGTATGCAGTAGATTGAAAAGCATTTTATTAAATCACAGATTGTATAAAAAATAGGTACAGATATTATAGGTACGCTACAAACACTGCTTATAATAAGTTCTAAACTACATTTAAGTCAACAGATATTATGCTTCAACTTGCAAATATTGTTGTAACTGTCGATAAATGTATGATCAATAAAATAAGTGATAAGCATACTTAGCTATTACGTGCATACACCGCATATTAACATTCTGAAGCAGATGTTCCGATAGACGGCAGGACATCGAACCGGAGTCCAGTTAGGGGTCTAATGGACCCTATTTTAAAATTTTTGTATTACATAACAAAAGCCACGTATAAAATAGTTATGGGTTGCTTTAATCCAACAACAGAAGTAAAAATTATTGAAATCATATGATCAAAAGAATATTATTATCTGACTTATAAAAAAATCTCCCCAAGTATTTGATTTATAATTGATTTTTAATGTCTTACTGTTTTAAACAATTTTACGAAAGAAAAAACTGGTCACTATTCAAGTCAATCTCCAATAAAGATGACTGTTAAAAATAATATTTAATTCATAAACCTGTCATACGGTACGCATATACCTAGAAAAATTATCGCAAATTTCACCACGCCTGGTAGAAAATGCCATTAGGCAGTAAGTGCGCGCACTATAAACTACTTATAACGAATCATTAGTCAATAAATAAATGCCTGATTTACGTTGAAGAGTTATATAGAGCAACTATTTATTCTAGATGTTTCTGTAAAACCGCGTACCCACTCTTGTACCCAAATTAAAAGTGACAATGTGTTCTGAAGTGTAACAAGTGTCTGGTTGGGTAGGAGTTGATATAATCATTATTTTATTGCTGCGTAAAGTAAATTATTTCCTCAAAATTTTCATTTAATCACACCACATGATCGCAATCTCGAATAACAATACATAATTTTGTATTTATCATTCCGTTGAATTTTAATTCTCATTTAAATTCTAATGTACATGAATTTAATTTGCATAATTCGTCCAGGAGTTATTAGTCAGGACGAGACTGTGAATATGGTTCTTAGGTTTGTAAGAAATTTTAAAAAAGATATTTCGGTCTTTTTTTCGAGATCTTTCGAGAACCATTTTTAAATTTTCGCCACTGTTATAAACATTCACGTAGATTCACGTAGAAAACTACATCAATCACGATACAATATAATAATACCTATATATTTTTAAGACGTCTTTCATAAATTTTCATTGTAATTTTTTTTATGTAATAAAAGAATAGCAAACGAGCATGCAGGCCATCTGATGTTATGCGGTTTCTGTAGCCCACGGACATGCACATTTGAGATCGTATGTGGATGCGTTTCTATTCCCGGGGACTGGTTGGAATGCCCCCTGTCCAGTCCATTTTCTTCTGCCTAACCAAACCCTTCAAACCGAAACACAGCAGTTCTCACACCGCTGATTTACAGCAGAA